>JAQFVV010000078.1:5663593-5872108 GCA_028023455.1 Epiperipatus broadwayi | reverse complement strand
TCTTTCCCTCCTAAGTTAAGTTTTTTTTGTACATCACAGATACCAACTTAAACTTGGTTTACTCACTAGCAATCTAAATATATGTATACGAAGTGTCTTATGCAAATGTAACTCTATGGTTATCAATAAAGTTCTTTTCTTTGAAACATAATCCTTCATTCCTTTTTTTTTTTTCCTTTTTTTTTTTTTTTTACTATCAATAATTTTGAAACATAATAATAATAATAATAATAATAATAATAATAATAATAATAATAATAATAATAATAATAATAATAATAATAATAATAATAATAATAATAATAATAATAATAATAATAATAATAATAATAATAATAATAATAATAATAATAATAATAATAATAATAATAATAATAATAATAATAATAATAATAATAATAATAATAATAATAATAATAATAATAATAATAATAATAATAATAATAATAATAATAATAATAATAATAATAATAATAATAATAATAATAATAATAATAATAATAATAATAATAATAATAATTTAACTAATAATTTGCATTATTCTTTCCTGGGACTATCAAGTAAAAAATTTGAAATTTAAAATATCCTAAAATTTTGAACGCAAATCAATGTGATGTTCACAAAAAAAAACAAAACATGTTTATAACTAAAAAAATGTTACTAAAATATAAATTGGCTGAGCTTGGATCAGATTTATTTAATTATATAGGTAGGTCACTTGATTTCAAAATCTTGGGGATTTTAGAATTTTGGATTTTTACATTACTTTACTATTTAAAAAAAAAAAAATCCTAGTTTTTTTTTTTTTTTAGAGAAGCAACTTTGCAATTTTTCTTAACTTACCAAAAATAATAAATAAATACATGTATATTATATATTTTTAATTTTATCAATATGTCCCCCATCTCAACTTTACCATATTACGATAGTTCATCAGTCTTAAAAGTCTGACATTTTAAAACTGCTTTTTCAAATAAGTAAGACTTCACGCCAAACCAAGTCCTAATCAAAGCAGACAACATTGTTTATAATTTTATGATACAATTGATTAAAAGTCTAAACTTTTAAACTTTTAAATTTTTATATTATTTAAAATATGTTTACTAATTTAAAAAAAAGATTAACATTTAATTTTTTATAATTATATTTTTTTTATTTTACGCAAGCTTTGAAAGTCATAAATAAAAATATCTCAAAAAGATGACTTCCTAAATAAACTTCACTATAAATAATCATTTTTCGGTTATATTCTTCATTTTAATTTAGCGGAATGAGGTTTAAAAACCTCTAGTAATTCAGGAAACAAAGAATATAATATTGTACTGTGTATCGTGCACTCACAATGCTTTTGAAATCAGTAGAAAAGAATAATTCTTTATCGGCTAGCTTAACATAATGCAAGTTGCAAAAGTTTATATTTATTACTTCGTTTCTTTTCTTTGTTTAAGTTATACTTAAATCAATTGCCGTTTATTAGTTGTTATTGGATTATTAGATAACTATAAATACTGTAGTTTTTTCTCTAGGGTTAAATTTAAGATTATTCAGACTTTCTTAGCAAATTTATATCTAAAATATATGTAGTAATCTTATAAACATCTTTTTTTTAAAGTAAGTATTATTATTCTTATATTTCGGCCACACATAATTACTTACTTTTGGAAAAAAATGAAATGATTTAGAAAGTGCACTTTAGCGAAACTAATCACTTTAGTTATTAATCCATGTTACTATACATTCACCAAGTGTTTTTACCAGTTATACATTACTTCATTTTATATTAAAAGATGTAATTATAAATTTATTTAACGCACATTGATTACATAAGTAATATTTACTAAGACAATAAACCTAAAGCATGTGCGTTGAAAATGCTAAGGCAGGGACCTCTAGAGGTCTTAGCCACAAGCTTACATTTTCTTCCAATGTGTAAGCTTGTGGTTAAGACCTGTAGAGGTCCCTATCTTCGCATTTTCAACCGCACATGCTTTAGGTTTATTGCCTTAGTAAATATTAAAAGATGTAGCATATTTTTTAGGAGTGGGGCTGAATAATGAATATATTTTTTAAATTATCTGATTGAGATGTTAAGCATAATTTTGCTCTAAAAACAGGGTGTGAAACATTTCATATTAAATATTTCAACAAATTTTGTGAATGCATTTTTATCAACTTGACCTTGATACTTATCATTTTTAAACACTGATATAATTGATGATAAATAACAGACATTATCTATAGAAACTAAAAAAAAAAGAATTTTAATGATGTGACTTATACAAACATACACACACATATAATATTAATCGATGCCTGCATTCCTTTAACTTACATATAGTTTATATTCAAATAATAAAACAAATACAGTAATATAAATTCAATCTTTTAATACGTATAGAAGGTCTTTTAAATTAGTCATTGTCAACAAAGATCAAAACTTTTAAAATCAAACGTATAAGGCACATTGAATAGTAATTAATTTCTGTTTTTAGCTTTCTCCTAATTCATTAATTCTGATTTTTGTTGTCTGTCTATTTTTTAAGCATTTTAATGTTTATTTATTAACATTGCCTCCTTTATTTTTCATTTATTATTATTTCTTTCAATACATAATATCTTAACATTTTCATAATGAAAATCATATCCAAAATTACATTTTTTAATATTGTCATAAAACAATGATATGTATGTAACATTATTTTGTGTAGATTTTTGAACTCTTTTTAGTAAAAGTAAATATTCTCTAGTTCTTTTCTCTAAAGTGCAATGTGATTCACCAAGTTAAGCACTTCCACATTCACATACCAATTTATATACTATAGAACTTTGCTTCATAAATAATTTTTTATTTTTAGAATTATTTATTAACTTATTGAATTAGAAGGTTCATAAACTGCAATTTCACATATGTTTTTATATATTTTCTTTATAAATTTTACTCATTGATTTGATATAAAATGTTATTGATATCCATATTTTCTTATTATTCACAGATTCAGTTTTCATATTATTTTTATTTTTTATTATAATTTTTACTGTATTATAAATAATATATAATCATAACCATTGTCTAATAATTCTTTAGTAAATATATTTATATTTTTTGTTTTATCTGGTATATATTTACAAAGTTTATTATTTCAAAACAAAATGATTTTAAGACTTATAACTTATGTGATAATGAGACCATTGAATTATGTGGAATATATCCTCTCTTTTCAATAGGCTTAATTAACATATAATATTCCAAATTATTTACATTTAAAGTCATTTTAAGTTCAAGAAGTTTTACTGGCATTAATTCTTCATTTGTTTTAATCCACTATAGAATTTCTATATTATTTAGTTCATTAACAAATTATTAATAGAATATTCTTTACCATATATGAAAACACCATCTACATATCTATGACATATAATAATATCATCTTGATAAATATCTTTTTCTAAAATTTTATTTTCATGTGTTGATATTATGTAATTACATATTTGTGCTACTACAGGAAGATACATTAACCAATCATTATTCGTTTTATCTAAATCATTAATAAATATAGCATATATATTTTATCAATGAAGTTTAATGTATTAATTATAACCTTTATTATTTTAGAATAACCTTTTTAAAAATATAAAATATTAGGTAGAATTTTAATTGATTTTACTCTATCAATAGATCAATACATTTCACCCATTCTAATGTACAGAGAATATCATTTTTATCAATTTTAATATTACAAATTTCATCAATAAAATCAAATGATGAACTTATTGTATGCTCTCCAAAACCAACTATATCTGGTAGCATCTTTTCAATAAATTTACATATTTGATAACAAAAAATACTACCAAAATTGACCAATAATTTCAATTGGTTCATTTTCTTTATGCAATTTAATATTTGAAAAAATTCAATGTCAATTTACAGTTTACAGATATAATTTACAATAAATGCTAGCAACAGTCTTATAATTTTTTTAATATGTCACTAATAAATTTTATCCTTACATTTTTAATATTTATTTTATTAACTTACTTAGATCCAAGTTCTCCCATTTGAGCAATGACTTTATCATAATATGTATATTTTAACATTATACACATTCTTAGTCATTTGTCTTCTTTCAAATAGACAAGATTATTAACAAAAGACAACCTTATTTGCAAGGTCCAATTATAATCAGTTCTACTTCTAAAATATTTATCTTTTACTTTTTTTATTAATTCATTTGATATTTTAACATCACAATTATTTACACTTAAAAGAATTTTCAACAACAAATTTAAGCTCTAGATCAGTATCTTCACATGTACAACCCACATATTTTGAAATAAAATTCAATATATATTTTTTCTGAATTTCAAGATTCAGATTAGATAAATTAATATATAATTATTATTTTCTAGTCTATTTGTCTAATATTTACTATATAAAAAATTAATTTTCTTTTCAAATTTTGACCCATTCATCATAATTGTTTATATTAATAAAATGATTTAACTTTTTAAATATTGCCTTTGTTTATATAATAAGGATTTGTATTGAATAATTATATCCCATAAAACAATCCTTTTTATTTTATTCACATTTATATATCTCACATTTTATATAACTCACAGTTATATAACAAACTATTAATGATGATAATTAAGAGAAGTTTAATTTTGTTTATATATGCTAAATGCTTTTAAAGTTCTTAGACTTTATATTCATAGCTGAGTACAGTCAATAATAATGAGGAGGTGTCACTATATAATGTTTAAGTACACATATATTGTCTATAATCTTATCAATAATTATTATAAAATGCACAATTACTTTTAATTACTTTCACAGATGTAATCTTTTTATATTTTAAATTTTTGAAAGGAAAGATTTCCTGTGAAAATGGTTACAAAAATTACTGAAAGTACTTTGTACTTATTTATAAGATTTATTATTACCACTAATACTTTCACCGTTTTATGGTTATTTCAATAATTAATGTTTAAAGATTATCATATTATAAATATATTGAAGCAGTCAATCTTAGTATATAGAGCTTCATGGTTTTATCTACTAACCTGTGTTTAAACTCTATGTCCCATCCTGCTCCTTTAGTTGGGTATATATATATATATTTGAGATGCACATCTAAAAGTTATAAAATTTTAACTTTTCAATTACATTTATTATTATTATTATTATTACTTTTTATTAAAGTAAATAGGTGTGGCTCATATACATATATATATATATATATATATATATATATATATATATATATATAGGAGCAAACATACTAACAAAATATTACTTTTATAAATATTTTTATTATACATCATTTGTAAAACTTTTTCATTTTAAATTTTCCTCTAATAAAACTGTATATTTTATAAAATCCAAGATGGGAGATGCAACTATTAATTGTCCAAAAATAATTAAAGGGTTGGAAATATATTGTTTTAATCTTTGGAAGGAATTTTTATTTAAAGTTTGACTGAAAATAAAATGAGGAATGGGATTAATAAATTTTGCTATTATTATAAACATTTTTGTAAAATAAATTTTCAATCTGGAAATAGATTTGAGTATATTTTGGAATGTTATCTAATGTTAGCATCTTCAAAAACAATAGAAAAAGAAAACTTAAGTTTGTTTGATTGGAGATTAGAGTTTAGGCTAGAACTAAATAGTTAAGAGCATTCCACAAATACTTGAGTGGGGTATAAAATGGGCTGGTTTTAAATACCAAGAGATTAATTGCTATTGAGAGAACTGTGTTGTCAAAGTAAGCCATGCTGGTTTAAAATTTAAAAAATGATTGAGTAGAAAGCCCATCACCTGTGGTCATCTTCTACTGCTGTACCATCTTGCATGAAGAATAAAATAAAAGGCCAACCGGAGAACTATGAATCCTGAATAAAAGCTGGCTATTATCTAAGAATTCACATGGATCTTTGAATTGCCATGCACAAGGTGGATTTTTAAAATGGACTCTTAAAATTATGCAAGGTAACTAATGATTTTCATACTGCCATCTGGAAGTAATTTGAGTCTAACTAATCTCAAATCCTGTTATCAAGATTTCTCCTAATGTATTGTTTAATTTTATCTCCTTTTAATTAATATGTAAATTGCACTCAAATGATTTTTTTATTTAATCCTATCTCATACACTCTAGCTTTCTTTAATTTTGGTGCAGTCATTTATTTATATGTATTTATTACTTAATTTTATATGTCTATTTAAGTTATTATTAATATGCCAATCTCAAGCAATCTGAAGAGTTGAATTTCTAAAATCATTTTTTTCTTCTTTTAAGTAAACCTCCATGGATTAAGGTTATTAACAGACCCCTAAAATATAATGCATTATTAATTAATATGCTCACCAGATTGTTTTTACGAGTCAATATTTTGTTTATGTTTTAGTATAAAAATTTGTTATTTGTCCAACTCTGAATAGAGTAAAGTAATTCTACCCAGAGTGAATCCAGAACTCAGACTAATTAGTGCACTAAAACCTTATTTATTTTATAAATGTTGTTTATTAAATTCTGAAAAGATGACTTATTAGTTGTTTTCTATAAATGCTACTTTTTCTTTTATTTTTCATACATTTAAAATAATGAAAGTATTTAAATATTCTAGTTATTATAAAATCCATGAAGGTTGGATTGAATTATTTTTAAATAGCAGAAAAAGGAAGGGGGTGAATTTAAATGTTTCTTTTACTAAATAAAATCTATCTATCTAACTATCTATCTATCTATCTATCTATCTATCTATCTATCTATCTATCTATCTATCTATCTATCTATCTATCTATCTATCTATCTATCTATCTATCTATCTATCTATCTATCTATCTATCTATCTATCTATCTATCTATCCATCCATCCATCTATCTATCTATCTATCTATCTATCTATCTATCTATCTATCTATCTATCTATCTATCTATCTATCTATCTATCTATCTATCTATCTATCTATCTATCTATCTATCTATCTCTATCTATCTATCTATATATCTATATATATATATATAGAGAGAGCAGGATAATGTACTATTTGTATAAATTATGGCATTCAAATAAGGCCATTTATTTTAGAGCAGTAAATCTTATTCTATGTTGTTAGTGTCAGTCAGTCATACTATGTTACTGACATTTGGCTCATCTTCATGAATTTATATATATTATGTGCTTCTAATCTGGGGGTTGCAACAGGATAAAACCCATAGATTTTCTCCTTATGTCCTGTCCTATGGATAGTTGAACTTCCCATGAACTTATTCCATATAAAAAGGCCTCTCATGTCAGTTATTCCAGTAAAGTCTGGGCCATGCCAAGCCTTATCCACTTTTCTCTAAGCACTTCCATGAAGGGCATCTTAGACTTCATTTCCTCCTGGAAGCATGACTTTTCCTGTTATTTTTATGCCACTATGTCAGTACCACCACTTTATATTATTTCTTTTGCTTCTGACCTAATTTTAGTGCTGTAATAATATTAAAATTGTGCTCTGCTCAAATTATATATATATAAATTCTGAATATAACTTTATTAAGTTATAATGTTATTTCAATCTTATTATACAATCCCACCATCATAATTTATTATTTCTGTATTTAAGAGTATATGCCTTGGGGAAAGATCAAGCGTTCTGTCTCCTAAATGAATTTTCAAAAAATATTTTGTCATATGATCAAATATCATTTTTTAAATTGTATTTATTTATTTTCATTTTAACAACCGACATGGCATGAAAATAGTTTTATTATAACTGTAATGAACCCCAGAATGCTCCCCAAAATATTATGTTAGTCACTGTATTTCAGAATCATAAATCAAACCATTAATGACAATATTATGTAATCTTTTTAATAATTGATTGGCAACTTAATACTGTACCCACCAAAGATGTGTGATACTGTATATATACTATTTAGTTAATAAAAGAGAATGTGAGATCTCTTAGCGTGAATTTCACTATGTAATTATCTACCGTTTGGTAGACCGCTTGCTCATTCACACACATTCTAATGTATGCAATTAATTCATAATGTATATAATAATTTGTTATTATATTAAACTATTTCATTGTCTAAACATATTTGAGTCATTCAAATTCTTTTTTCTCCACTTCCACACATACAACCATGCATATATCTATTGTCATTAAGTTATAATGTAGCTAGTAAATCAGTCTCTAGTGGGCCAGATTTTAGAAGAAATTCTTATGTGCCATCATTATATGTTACTCATTAGATGTTTGATCTGGGACTTAGAGAGTGGGTTCGAATTTAGGTTGGTCCTTGACCTAAATCTCAGTCTTGACTGGGTTTGAAGTACATTTTGTGAGTTCCAGCTCATGTTAGATGGATCAATATGTTTTGACTGGTACAATATATTGTAACAGTATGTATATACACACATTGTGCAAGTGTGTGTGTGTATATATGAGTTACATAATTTACTTGTTTTTTAATTGAAAAAAATATAAAATTTAAAATAATCATAATTTAATAGTTTGAAAGGGTAGAAGTTAAAAAAATAGTAGGAAAATTTAGAGATAAGTTAGGGACTAGTTAATAATTGTAATTTGTCTTTCTTTTATATACTTTTATTTTATAATCCTGTAAAAAATACTCTTTGAAAAAAGTATTTTTTTTTAATTAAAAAAATAAGAAGTTCTTATGATTAATTAAAAGAGTTTGTACAAAACTAATCAGGCTCTGGAGATTAAGATCCCAGACTAATTAGTTGAACAATATGTCTAATATCTTAAATAAAACAGAAAATAAAAAAATGTAAATTTGAATTAAAAATTTTTTAAAAGATAAAATGCATTGATAATGTGGTTGAAACTTGATAAAAGGTGGGGTCAGAGTAGTGTAAAAAGCTGGCATCTGCTATTGTCAGATTATTATTAGAGATGAGTATTAGATGATTATTCTATTGAATTATTAAAGAGAATGAGTTGCTAGAACCAAACACTGGTGTTTGGCCATTTTTTTCCATTCATCTCCCACGTGACATTAGCAAAATGCCAGGGTAATTTATTTTAACTCATCTTCTGCCAATGTTTCAACATGTCCTACCAAATTAAGGGAACCAGATACACTATGGAACAAGAAGCAAAGAAGCTTCTTGTATATTACACTTTCACTGACCAAGAAACTGACCGGATCCAAGAAAAAGTGGTGATCACCCATATACAAAAACTAAGAACTGTATAAACTGCCTATGAAAGTCAGAGATGATGTTTAAACCACAAATAAACTCCAAAACCTTTGCTGTATTTATCCTAGGTAAATATTCATTGACGTCATTATTAAAACTTTTAAATTTTATCTGGAATAGTATTCATCACCACAATAAGCATGTGTATTGGTTAGTGTATAATATCTCATGTGTTTTGTATTTTATTATTTTTATTAAATTTATTATTATAATTAATAACTTTTAATAAATTTGTGTGAATTATTAATGTCATTTTACATCTTTCTCTTTCTCCATTCATCTAAGTAAATATGTAGCCAGTCTCATGTTAAGAACTAGCCATGGGTCAAGTGCTTGAAACATGTTAATGATATTTCATGGGTTCCAGTGTAAGTATTGGATGGTATCCTGGGTTTAATCCCATATAAATAACCCCATGAGATGATTCATGTTTCATGCAGCCAGGGAATTACCTCGGTCTGGAAAGTTGACTGTCAGTTTAATATTTTTATTAAATGTCGGTATGACTGGGGGTATGATTGACATGTAATTATTAGTCATATTTACTCCTTTGCTTGAGTAACAGGTCTTTAAAATTTTTATTGCACATCAATATGATTTGTATAAAAATAAAATAATAAGTAATTAGATTTGGAATAAATAGTAGAAAGTTTAGAAGGTATAGTATAATCTAATTCCTGTTACAATATTGAAACAGGGCTGAGTTTGAGGCCTGTTTCAAAATTAAACTTTCTTATATATGTGTCAATATAACCCAATTAATTGAATTTATTTCTTTTTTAACATTTATAACTAGATAGGGATTAAAAAAGATTAAAATAAACAAGAGTTGGAGGTATGTGTGCTCTTTGTTTTATGGAAACGCATGTATATATTTTTTGCTGGATAGAATAATATGAAAAAAAAAGAAGTAAAAAGTATAAATGCAGATATAGAATTTCATTTTGGAGAAGTTAAATGAAAAAAAGATATTAAAAAAAACTTGATCGATTTCTGAAGAATTTAATTACGGAGATTTAAGTTTTGGATTCAAAAGAATTTCAATCAAAACAAAAGGAGAGCAAAATTAGATTTTTGAGATGCTAAAAGTTTTGTTCGAAAAGAATCTGGATTTTGAGTGGCAGAACTTTCTGATAAAAAGAAAGTTAAAAAATAAGATAATAATTATTCTATTGCTAATTTTTGTAGAGTGTTGTGGTGGAGAATTGTTTAGAAATGTCTGGTAGAATTATGTAAAAGCTGGCTTAAGAAGGTGTAAGCTGCCAGGCAGTGCAATCCTGCCCCATGAAGGTCTGAACGTTGCTGCAAGAAGGATGACCATCGAAGATAGAAACTAATTGCTCCAAAGTCTAAATTAAATCCAAAAAGGAATGGAATCAACAAACAAGCATATAGGACAGCCAGAATGAATAATCCAATTTGATCGCCATGACATCGAGTGCTATAAAAAAATTTACACGAATGAAATTTTTTACTTTTGGTAATCCATCATTTTCCCTGGAGAAGAAAAGCAATTCAGGTATGTGCACATTCAACAATATACTATTTAGTGTTCCAGATAGCATCTGTTTTTTTTTTAATTTTTCACAAACTTTCCTTTATAAACTTTAAGATCATGAACGATCTGCATAAACTTTTGTAAAAAAAAAAGTCAAAAATGACTTTTTCCTCCTCATATGAACGTGATATATGTCTTATTTATCTGATTTTATAAATATCTAGGCAGTGTGTGTATGCATGCATTTTTTCTTAGTAAATAAAGAGCACAAAATCAAATAATATTTAATCAGGGTATAAATAAAATATTGTACAAAATTTTAAAATGAAATGTATGTTTATTGGTATTGTTCATTTAGGTCTGTTTTTATAAAAATATAAGGAATTTAGAATAGTATATCAAACATATTTTACTATAGTAAAAAAAAACCCTCGTAGATTACCTTCGATTTGTCAATCACCCGCCCTGAGTGAGCTAGTCATGGGCATTTCCATATTAGTATTCCAGCTTTCCCAGCATAATTCTTATAGTAATATAAGATTGATGCTTGAGGTCATAAATTGACATTCATAAATATGCTGGGCGAGAAATAGGAGTATAATTTTCGAAATACTTTAAGAATAAATATTTTTTTTAACAATTAGGCATATACATGTAGCGTTATATACATACATGAAATCTTACAGATGGTTATATATATATATGGAAAATGGCAAATCCCGTTACAATATATATCATCAAAAATAAAAATTAGAATAATCTATTATGCTGTTTTTTAAAAAATAAATTTTTAATAAAAAAGTATAAATATAAGTACATAACAACAATAGCATATATATATATATAATCGAATCAGATGTCACATGGCCTAATTTAATAAGCTTGTATTTACAAATGTTATATATGGAGCACACAAAACAAGCTGTTAACAAGCTTTGTAGAATACCCCCAACCTCAGATTAGTTAATGCTACTGGCATCATCAGTGAGGGGCTAGGATATTCAATTATTAGATTAAAAATACCAGGACAAGCCCAACACTTTATCTAATGTATAACTATTAAGTAGAAAATCTGAAATTTTCAGACATCCATATGTCTTCTAATCTAGCTAGGTCATGTGACATCTGGCTTGATTTTTTTTTTTAATTTTTTTTTTTGCTATGATGGCTTTGGTGATTTTATATTGCTAAAGCTATTAATATATGGTTTATCTGAACATATGGCTATTTAAGTTAGATAGCTGGATTGGAAGACATATGGATGTCTGTAAATTTCAGATTATCTATTTAATACTTATACATTAGGTAAAATGCTGGTATTGTCCTGGTATTTTTAATCTAATGATTAAATATCCTAGCACCTCACTGAGGATGCCAGTAGCAGAAACCAGTCTGAGGTTGGTGGTATTCTGCAAAGCTTGTTAAGAGCTTCTTTTGTGATCTCTCTCTCTCTCTCTCTCTCTCTCTCTAATTATATATATATATATATATATATATATATATACTTATAATTATAGAGAAAAAATTGATGCATAATTTTATTCCATTTTTAATGTTAAACATCTGTTTGAGTCATAAATATATTATTGCATACAGAATGACATCTATTGTTTTATAACAGAAATAAAAATAGTAACGATGACAAATAAATACGATAAAGTAGAATAGAAAGTGAATAAAAAACCTAATAATATGATATAATTATCCAGATTCTTAGAAATTCAATATATATATAAATAAAACATGAATAAATTTAATTAAGAACTAGTCAATTAAAAATGAATGGAAAATTATATAAGAAGTTAATATAAATACAGTTTAATTTATTATGTTTTTTTAAACCCTTATTGAGTTGTTTCTATATTATACAATTAATTTATTTTACCCTTTGTTGAATTTCTACTTTTTGAAGTGCTGTATTATTTTTATTTACTTCTTATTTTATTTATTTATTATTCTTGTTATTTTCCTATTATGAAACAATAGATGCTGTTCACTGTGCATAGAGCATAACATTATGGGCTCATAAGATTTCTCCCTCTCTCTCTCTCTATATATATATATATATATATTACTGTGTATTTTTTTTCTTTCTGATGAAAACCAGTCCTCTGGTTGAAATATAATATTATTTATTGGATTTATAAGTCTTTTTTTTTTTTGTTTTTATATATATATAAATGCACGAAAGCAATCAAAATTTAAACAATAACAATATCAATAGTAATCAACACATATATTCTTTGATTGTCATATGTTGATGGTAAATCAACTAGTCACTCTTCAGAATAATTTAGATAAAAGTATAATATTTTGTACTTGGAAAATCATAGGATAAAATTGAGATTTGATTTATAGATTTTAATCCTTAGTCAACCAATGTAAAAATGGTGCAAATATTTTAATATTAAAAATAATAAAACAAAAAATAAACAAATTATTTACGATGTACTCCTGTAGTTATTTTAATAGTGGAGAGATGAGGCCATACTGAAGACACTTTAAATTACAATTTTTTTTTCAAAATTTTAATACAATTATGGGATGATAGTATTATATTTCTTTGTACTAGAAAAAGATGCCCCCCCCCCAAATAAATAAAATAAAATAAAATAAAAATAGAATCAGATAAACAACTTGTAGAGAAATATTTTTTTATAATAATTATTTGGACCAGATTGTTTTTTTTAAATTATTTGCATGTAGAAAATATTGTTTGTAAAAATATGACACATTGGTATCACTCAAACGCCATAGATTTGGTTAATCCTTGGAGAAGATATTGAATGCCTCATAATCTTTTACAATTGTTCATCAGTTAATTAAAACTGCAAAAGTATCTTCCAGCACAATTGTGAGACAAGGAGATAAACATAGAATGTAATTACAATAATGAAAGTTAGGAATGAAGAAAACAAGTATGGAAGCCTGTTTTGATTTTATATATATATATATATATATATATATATATATATATATATATATATATATATATATATATATATATATATATATATATATATATATATAACTTTTTTAAAAATAACCACAATTGGAATTGTAATAACTATCTCCCACAGAAGTATGTAGCATTAAAAGCAACAAATGAAAGAATACTACCCTTTCTCTTAAGCTCTGTTGTTATACAAGCTTAGTTTTCGACTAGTTTTGAAATTATAGGGTGAAATATGTCCATTGATTTAATTTATATATAGACTACATAAGTATGAGTCTTACTTGGAACAATCTCTGAATATTGGATAAAAATTTAATTGTAATAAATGTAATAATAATAATAATAATATATATATATATATATATATATATATATATTACAATTGTATTTAAACAATGAATGTAATAATAAATAATCATAACATTTTCTTAACTATCTGTAAATGAAAGAAAGTAACAACCTATCATTGAGTTATGAACATCAAAAACAAGAAAAGTGAGAATTGTACCACTCTCTCTTTAAACTTTGCTTTTATATAAGCTTAGTTTTTGACATGGATTTGAAAATAAAAACTGAATTTTGTTTATTGCTGTAATTAATAATTTATGTATATCCTTAGCAAAATTTAATCAAATATTCCAATTAATTTACGAATATCAAAATTTATCAGCTTTGACATCTCACTAAAGTAACAGCCAATCAAGTTGTAAAGAACAATTATTTTACAACTATAACATTATTACTAATCTAGATGTAAGACTACAGATAGTATCCCAATGCAATTTACAAAAAAAATATTAATATAATACTTACACTAAATTAACCTAAAACTGAATTGAACCTAAGGCAGAGATGAAAGCAACTATAAAATATTATCTTAACATTAATTAATAATTGACTATATCATAAACAGATATTCATATTGTTAAGGGATAAACTTTTTTTTAACCTAGTTTACACAAATAGGTCATTCAAGTCTCTTATTATTTTTGACATTTATCTGAAATTTTAAGCCAATCAACTCAACATAATTTAGAAAGACAATTCCTAATATATTTGAAAACTGAAACGGATTGGTTTTAAATCATAAAATTGTCACCAATCTTCTTAAATATTAAGCATTGAGTATTTTGGGAAATGTAGTGAATTATTAATTAATATTAATCACTGTTTAAGAATGTAATTTAATATTATTAACTCTGCCTTAGTCTATTTTGTGGAAAGTTTTAAATGTTAATTTTTGTGAAAAAAACATTAAACAATTACATCACACTACAAAATGTAATTAATCTTATGTTTTATATTTATATGAACAGGTGTTTGCACAATACATAATTGTGCCACTTCTGGTCTCACATCCAGTTACAAACAATTGTTGTAAGCTATGAAATAATTATCCTAAAAGAAATGATTGACTGATTATTTCAATTTTATATCCAAGTTCACAAGGAAATTGTTACCTGTTGTAAGATAATTGACTGATTTGTTTAAACTTTATTAAAAATTAATTAACAATTATTATTACCAATTTACTTACATCCACATCCAGTTTTATATATATATATTGAATATATATATATATATATATATATATATGCACACAATGAATCACAACAAGAATATAATGTTTTACTGCAAGAATTTAAATAGTAAATCCTATTATAGTAAATGACATATACTCTCATTTAGTATTTTGATAATATAAGAAATCTATCCATTTCTTTACTGAGATTTCTTTTGTTAGAAAGAAGATTATCTTGAATGATTAAAGTAGGAGGCAGGGATATTACAATATAGTTATTAAAGAGACTGATTTTTATTTAATAAAAGTAAAAAAATATCCTTCATATTTTAAAACTTTGTAACAAACATTTAAATGATAAAACATGTAAATATAATAAATCACAATGTGAGTATATATATATATATATATATATATATATATATATATATATATATGTCAAAAAATGGCGCTATACCAAAACCGCCGAACAAGTGTAAGATTTGTTTTATGTAAAACAAATCTTACACTTGTTCGGCGGTTTTGGTATAGCGCCATTTTTTGGACATAAATAACAAGTGATAGCAGGTTACGTGATTAACTTGTATTTGTTTTTTCATAAATGTACCTTTAGAGTTTTCTTGCAATGATATATATTGCAGAGACTTTGATTATATGGTGATTCTGAACTGAGATCAGACCCATATAAATATCTAGCTTGCTAGGCTGGGTTTGAAGACTTTACCGGTCTGAAAAATTCACGCTTGCAATCTGATAGAAACGTTTTGCATAAACACTTGAGAGTCAGTGTTTAGATCTAGTTTCTATACTCTGTCCCCCACTGAGGATAGCAAACCAGCTTGAAATCAGCTGATCTGGGGGTGAGCAAATGAAAGAGGTAGTTAATTTCTGACTCTTTTTTCGTTTATGTAAAACAAATCTTACACTTGTTCGGCGGTTTTGGTATAGCGCCATTTTTTGGACATAAATAACAAGTGATAGCAGGTTACGTGATTAACTTGTATTTGTTTTTTCATAAATGTACCTTTAGAGTTTTCTTGCAATGATATATATTGCAGAGACTTTGATTATATGGTGATTCTGAACTGAGATCAGACCCATATAAATATCTAGCTTGCTAGGCTGGGTTTGAAGACTTTACCGGTCTGAAAAATTCACGCTTGCAATCTGATAGAAATGTTTTGCATAAACACTTGAGAGTCAGTGTTTAGAGCTAGTTTCTATACTCTGTCCCCCACTGAGGATAGCAAACCAGCTTGAAATCAGCTGATCTGGGGGTGAGCAAATGAAAGAGGTAGTTAATTTCTGACTCTTTTTTCGTTTATGTAAAACAAATCTTACACTTGTTCGGCGGTTTTGGTATAGCGCCATTTTTTGGACATAAATAACAAGTGATAGCAGGTTACGTGATTAACTTGTATTTGTTTTTTCATATATATATATATAATTATTTAGATAAATAATTAGATTGATTAATATTTACACATGTTTTATCTATTCATGGCAATCTTTATAACCAAAAAACATTGGAAAGTGGATCACTTTTTTACTATAATATCATTGAATGCTAGAGTGTTTGTTATTTACTATAACATTATTAATATTTAAATTATTTTATGAAAAGGAAAAATGAAAAGTCAGACAATTTTAAACACATAGCTCAAAGACTTCAGTATGAGCAATGAGATTTATCAGAATATAGTCTCATATTTAGATTACATTCTAAATCAGAAAAACAATTTTGCAGAAATTTTAAACCAGAACAGTTGCAGTAGTCATTGCAATAAATAATGACATTATCTATATAAAAATAGTTTTGTCCAGTTTTTAAAAAAGTCTATTTTCTACTAAAATTATTAAGGCTATCGTAAAAAGACATTATATGCAGATAGAGTATAAAGCATCTACATATGATTTGAAAAAACATAATAAAAATGATTAACAGGCTATATTAATTGATCAATTGTACGGTTTAAGAACAACATTAGGCAATGAAATTGAAGATATTGAAGAAGTCAAATGAAAGAAAAAACTACTAGATAAGATTTGTCTGTTGATAAAACAAACATATGACCCAAATAATAAAATTAATAATTGAGTGTGTCCAGGTAGCAGATAGTGAATAACATTAAATAAATTTAATTTTAAGAAGAAGAAAATATTTTTACAGCAATAAATAAATATTATTAGTCAATTTTATTTTTTTGCCCTAAAGAAAAGAATATTACTTATATAGTAACATATCTCAATCTTTAATTCATTTTATAAATGGAGCAATTGATAGTTGTTGTGTTGTAGAGATTTAACCAACCCCACAAAAAAAAGTGGTAGGTGGGAGAGGGGGGGTGGGGGGGCGCCCGCCGGGGGGTTAGACATGGAAAAAACAAATTTCACTTTCATTAAGTTTTATATATAGGTTTGTATTATTTAGGCACATACTCTGATAAAGGTATGTGTTTATAATTAATTTCAGTCAGTTTTATTTTGGTTTAAATAATAATCTATAAAACTTTTACTTAATAATTATTTTTATTATTTTATTAATTAACCCTCTTAAAAATCAATTTCTTTTAAAACTTTGTTTCTGATTTTGAAGATGTTAAATTTCATTTATTTGTAAACCTAAAGATCTAAAATAATTACTGGCTTATCTAATTAAAAATGTGTCAACAGGTAATTATTGGCTTGTTAATTAAAGAATTGGTAAATGAATGAAATTGTTTATCAAGAAAAATAAATACAAAAGTGCATAATATAAAAAGACCAAGTTAGCAAATAAGAGCCATTTATTCTGCTTCTATTTGCCATTGTTTCAGCTATTTCTTTTGGTCCTTGCTTTTGCCTCTTTAACATGAAAAAACTAAATCTCTACCAGCAGTTGAAAGAATCGATATGCATTAATAACAAACACATGAATGAACATCAATTCTTCAGCATGTAGCCTGTAACCATTAGGATGTACATCTTTACTTGACAAGTTTGATTGAACAATGTTACCATTATCTTCATATATGCATGTTCAACAGACACACTTTTCAACATTAAACAAATATTTCATGATAATTCTACCTGATTATAACCAAATATTAAAAACATGTAAATACAAAAAAATCATTCAAAAATAACTAAAGAGCTCTATTTCACCATCATACATACATATAAAATTCTATTTTTTTTTTAGAAAATAATAGCTACTTCACTATAATTTTTTTTGGATTTAATTAAATATAATAACATATATATTCTATGAACTATTGTATAAACTCTAAAAACTTACATTACTAACAAGCCAGTGATATTCAATTTAAAAGATTTATGGATTTATATATCCTTTATTTTACCTAATACCAATCTATAAAATTATCTTTTATTATCTATAATTTTAAATGGTTTTATATTGACTTATTTTAGTATTTAGATATTATAAAACTTGATTTTTGTCTGTGGATTAGATGTCATGAGAGGTTGTTGAAAATTTAAATCTTTTATTTTTATGGATAACTATAATAGTTTTTTTTAGTAAAATCTCTGCCTTGTATTTTGACTTGAGAGTTTCCTATGCATCATTATTACATCTGATTGGCTGTCAAATAATCATTTTTAAGGTGCTTCATGTTATTATTATTAGTTTTTTTTTTTTTTTTTGTGAAACAGTTGAACAAAATAAATTAGTATGTTTTTTTTACCTTTTCCCTCATGAATAATTTTTTTTATTAAAAAAAAATACTTCTGATGATTGTTAATAATTAGAATTATGTTTAAAATCATTACATTTCATTTAAACTCATTCTTTCTCCTTTTTTTTTTAAAAAAAAAAAAACGGAAATGAAGAAGGACAAAAGTTTAAAAATAAATATATGTGTAAGAAGGTTTAGTTATATAATTTTTAATAGTTTAAAATATTAATATAATAAAAAATTTAGTGACTATCTGTAGATATTCAAAATAATTAAGATAAATTGTGTGTTTAACACAATATGCATGTAATTATATAAATCATTTGAAAAGCTGATTTTATTATTTTTAAATTAGTTAGCAGTTTATGTGTTTACTTCGTTTGCTTCATATGCATTTGAAATCAAAATATTGGTATATATTACACAACAATTCTCTAGATAATTAATGGCCACAAATAAATTTAGTATATGTTTACTTGCCTCCCAATGATCTATATTATTTCCACTTGAGGTAGTCATGGATGATTTTGTTTTGCTTTGTGTTCATATATATTCCATTTCATGACATATATTTTTGTTTTGTCATAAGGGTAAGGTGATATTTATTGTGTTTGCTTTTAAAGTGTGATGAGATCAGACACACAATGTATAGGACTAATTGTGTAATGGTCTATAGGGTGTGACATTTATAGTGGATTTTAGTTGCTTTGTTATTGGTTGATTTATATAAAAGTGAGACATATGTATGCATCCCTCTTGACTTAGATCACATATCTGACAGAATTATATAAATAGTAGACTTCAGACAAAACATAGTATTATAAAATAAATTTTTATGAAAACTCATAGTTAAAGCTACCAAATATCTAATGCACTGAATGCTAGTATGCAAAAGGATTAATTACTATTCAAATTCATTTATATTTGCACTCTGTTTTATTTAAACTCTGTGGTATTTAAAATCTGTTGTACTTGAACTGTATTATATTGTGCAATAAAAATTGTTGTGTTTATTATTAGATTTGTTTTAGTGTTTGTTTTTTGTTGCATACTCTGCCACTTGATAATTACCAAGAATCTCTCCCTTCCATGATCTAGAGGCAATTTTAAATATCTGTGTGATAGTATTATAAGCTTTGAATATGTATATTTGTTTGATATAAATTGATCATTTAATTAAACAATAGTTGATCATACTTTTCTTTCATCATTATTCATCAATATTCTTGTATTATTATTCAATGAGATACAGAATTTTAAATATATGACTAAATATTTCATATTAATTCAAGTTACAATATAACTGATAACATAGAATATGTATTTTGGAGTGAAGAGAGAGATTTTTAAGTTATTATTTTAATATTCTTATTTTAATGACATTATCTTTCTCCACCATTTCAAAGTAAATAAAAGAAATAAAAACTAAAAAAATACTCCACTAAATGTATAAATGCATGATTTCCCTATAAATTTACTGTTTATTTATACTTCAAATTTGTTGCTTTTACAAATTTAAATAATATATTTTTAGAGATATTATTTACTTAAAGGTTTTATTCACATACATTAATTGGTTTATTATTTATATCCCAATCTTAAAACTGACCCCAAACACTTTTCACAACAAAACTTCTTTCCTTAACTAAGAAAATCTACTATTGTCTTACAATATGATTCACTTTTCTTACGTGATTATGTTTTGATCCATGTGTGATTTATCCATTAGTATTATTTCATATCAGTTTTACTAATATTGTTATTCATTAGTTATGATTATGGTATGTAGATATTAAATCAAGGAAAATTTATTCAGGGTACAGTTATCAATTTCTTGTTATACCAAGTAATGGTTAATATTTTATAGTTCCATTCTAATTTAAAGTGAATGAACTTTTCCTTGATGGATGAATACATGGTGGGCATATATTATATGTATTTGGTTTTAGTTATTCAGTCTGGAAAAAATATAAGCATACATGTTAATGTCATCACAGTAATTGAGAGATAATACTGAAAAATAATCTTCCACACTGGGTGGCTTATCTAGTTACTTGTACAGACAGAAGGTTAGGTTGTTATTATTATTGCTTTAAGAGTTTATTTGGTGACATCTTCTTACATATTACAATTCACTATAGACAGCAAGTATTAACTCAAAACAATAAATCAATATGTGCTTAAATTCCAACTTGACTGAATAAAAATGAGCATGGAATTTCTATGAATATTTACTTTGGATGGCTTGTTTTACCTTTTTATATTGTTATTCACCTATTGGTTTAAAAATGTGTTATTCAAAACATTAAAATTAAATCCACTAATATGTACAGGAGTTTTTCTTTTTAAAAAAAAAAATATTTTTTTTTCAACTATCTTATATGCAAAATGTTTTTTTTTTTAAAAAAGCATTACTGACCATTCATATTTTCTAAAGTTCTTAATTAGCTTTCTACTTCCCAAGACAATGGATTGTTTTCAAAATTGCAGTTTTAATACAGTTCATATTATACAGATTAAACATGTATTAGATTAAAGTATTGATTTTTATACTATAACTTTAACTTAAAACAATTGTTTTAACTTAATTCATGCTGAAATTATTTTCATTGTTAATAAAATAACTTCAAACACATATATTCTTTAACAAAATAAAGCTGTGTAAATAAGGTTAACTCCTCTTATTTACTGTAATGAAAGATGGGATTTTAGTTCAACAATTTTTCTGAGCACATGCTACTAACTTATTAATGGTTGTAATGGCTTGATTTTTATTCATGAATAATTAATTAGATTGCTTAAAAGATTCAAACATTAACTAAGTAAAGGTTTATTCTGTATATTGATTTTGTTATCTGTAACTGAGTGTATTATCAGCTGGTAAAGCAAAGAATTATTAGATCCTCTTTATAATTTCTCTTACAGAACCATAATGCTCTAATTAAGAAAGTATCCAAACACTGAAAATTGGTGATCACTGTATACTTGTACCTAACCCACATGTCTATAATGTGTACATACTGTCACATATTATAAATTGATATTTACTTAATTCATTTTAATTTTGTTTACACCATTTGTAATTGTGATGTCATAACCTCAAAATATTTAGTTTTAGTTATTTCATGCAATTAAAAGGAATTTTAATGCAGACTGTCAAGTTATCTGCAGTCATTCATAACTGATACACATGACCACATACATGTGAAAAAGATAAATGATCTCCGATATACATAATTAATCCTGGACCAGTTCTCATCATTTATCTTTTTCACATGTATGTGAACATGTGTATTGGTTACATTGGAGAAAATGGATGATTGTAGAAAAGTTGAACATCTGGTTTCACATACCCTTTAATTACATTTGGATTAATTATAGACACTATACTTGTATTTCAAAATTACATATTAGTTACTTTGTAAATATTATTCATTCAGAATTAACCGTAAAACACATTTGCATTAAGTAATGCTTAGTTATTTTTGACATAAATTCATCCACTTGTGGGCATCTATATTTTTATTTGCCTATTTAACATTTATTTGATAGCAAAACTGGATCTAATATATATATTGAAATGGTAAATCTGATTCAGATTTGCCGTTTCACAGTCTGACCCACCTAATTATTTATTTTACTAACATTTGCTTATTTTTTATTATTCTAAAAAAATATTTTAACATTTTGTAACCATCCTGAATAAATCCTAAAATTTATTTTGGATCATATAATGATACTAACACACTGTTATTCTATTTATTATTCAAAGAAAAAAAGAATTCAAATAATTAACTTTGAATTTTTTTTATATAGTTTAGATATATATGTTTAAAATGTTTTATTTTTTCAGTATAAGAATCCAAGATGGCCTTTTTGAAAAGATTTGTACCTCGATAAGAAGTTTAAAATAAATGTTTAAATTAAAAGAATAGATAAATTACCAAAATCCATTCACTGTGGAATCTCTATTCATTAATTAGTAGAGATTCTACATTGTTATCTAAATTAAAAACTAATATAAAATTAGATTGAAATATATTAATCCTTATCGAGGTACAAACTTTCTAAAATTAGAATAAAAGAATAATTTCTTTTGTTTCTAAAAGATCACCTGAGGCAGTAGGAAGTAATAAAGAGTGGCCCTTTTTAGACAAGAGAGAGACCAGACAGAGAGTGACCAGAGAACTAGACAGAGAACAGACAGAGTTGTAGAAAGCACGCTATGATGATCGAGGAGTAAAAAAGGGTAAATCACTGCCCTTTCCTTCCTGAGACCTGAAATCTTCTGTTATGTTGCTGCCAGAACCTGCCTTCAAATGCCACCAGCCATCAAGGTTCGCCCGTGAACTCATACCGGGGAACTCCAGGTAAAATGCCGAAGAGCTTAAATCCTGTCATCAAGATTTTAAAATTATTATTACAATCTAAAATGTAGTTTTGTAAAGCTTAAAAAAAAATGTCAAAAGTTAATGTTTATTAAGAAATTTTTGAACTGACTCTTCTAGCCCTTTTTTAAAATTATGTTTTCATCATTAACTCAAGCTCACTATAATTTTTAATATCTATAATTAATTGAATATGAATTTATTTGTTTTATATTAATTTTAGCATGAGATTATTTCATGCTTTGATTTTTTTTGTATTTCGACAAGCTTCACTCACAGGGGCTCAGAGTAATTTGCTAAGAGAGCAAATTATGTTTTATTAGAGGGAGTTCAGGAAAGAACGATTTAATTTTAAAATAAAATAATTTTGATCTATTTTTATTTCACAAGTGAAGTTATGTTGAATATATATATTTCAAAATAAACATGCCGTAATTTCTTTAAACAGTTTTATTATAGATTTCCCAGAATGGGATTCTATTATTTTATATTTCTGCAATTCAAAACAGAATAAAATATATTATAGATTTTGACCTAGTAACAGTGCCGCTGGATAGCGTCAGTCAATTATCATGCATTTTTTTTAAGTTAGGAAAGAGGGAAGGGGGGATTTTTTTTCAAGAATTAAATTCCCTTATTTCTACATGTATGTTTTTTTTTTGTAGGTTAAATATTTATATAAAGTAGTTGTTTACGCAGGTTGTTCTCTATGCAGTATTAGATCATTTTAAGGCTATTTAATTATAACCAGTTCCTATTTAATAATTATAATATCTCGGGTTAATAAAGAATGCTTGGAGTCTCATGAACAGACCTAAAACGGTCATAGATTTGGTGATTTGGAGTTAGCTTCCATTTTTCGCATACGCCTGTGAATCGGACAGCGGTTTTGAGATAGAGTTGGTTTGTCAGCAGAATTCGTAGAGGCGAATATGAGGGCTCTCCGTAATTCCTATCTCCTATCGATATATGGACACAACATGTGGACGTATCGATTTCCTTTCTATTCTTCGTTGGAAAAGGCATACGAGTGTCCGTAATCCGGCTCGTATTTCCTTACGTTTCTTCTCTCCTTTGCATTCGTATATTTATTAAGCCAACATTGTTTTGCTTTTATTTTGCCTATATAATACGTAAGTCATAGGGAAATGATTCTACTGAAAGGATCTTCGACCTGAGTAATCGACTCTTTTGTTCATTTGCGTAATTAGTTAAAATCGTTTGGTTTTGGCTAATTCACGTTATATAATTCTTATAGGTTTGATTTTAGTTGTAAGTCCAACTAAAGTGACTTGTTTGCTTTGATAATTGACTGATATATTTTTTGTTTATTATAATCGCTTATAGTTTTAAAGTTATTTATAAGCTATGCCAGCAAGGTCCATTAATGTCATAAAACATTAATTCTTGACAATCCAAATTATTAATTTTATAAAGAGAAATGAAATCAATTTTTCTATCTGTTAGTGGAGTAAGACGTCAAATTAGTCTTATAATCGTCTATTTAATTAATATCTTTTTCAATAGAAATGTTTTTTTTTAAGTCATTCTTATATATGTGCGTTAGGCAGATGTTTAAACCTATCGCTATATTATAAGCTGGTAATAAATGTGCACGGGGAATTTTGAAATCCGTGGTCATTTAATTATGAAATAATTTTTGCTATTAAAAAAAAAGGAGAATAATTTTTGCTATTATTTTAAAAAAGGAGAATAAATGTAAACAAAATTAAAGATATATAAACTTAACAAAATAAATTGTACAAACCCAATAATGTCAATGCTGACCGCTAATAAAAATAAAGTTGTCAGGAACTCATATAATTATGAAGTTAATTTAAAAATTGTATTTTTTTTTTTTGAGCTTGAGTTTAAACTAATGTAAAATAACTAATGTAGAATGTCCAATGATTTTAAATATATATATAACTAAAACAAACTTCCAGTGTTCTCGAATCATTTTATTTACTTTTATTTTAAATAAATTTTGATTTTTAAACATACCTATCAACCAATCACCCAAGTTCTCATTTAAATATAATAAAATCGAATCTCATGCTTTAAGACCCAGCTGCCGGCACAGTGAAAATAAAGGAATTCGATCGTATCGTCGAGAAAGGCTATTGATTAGATCTTTGACCTGGGGATATAGGTAAATAGGGCAGAATTCACGATGTACCTGATTTCTCTATCTTGTACATGGTCGGACTCGAGGTACTTTACCAGTATACAGGGGTTTGTTGGATCGATGTGTGTTTTTCGACCGGTACATCATATTTTTTTTCCAGGTTTTGGATGCACATCGTGGTGCTATTAGATATTCCCACACCCTGTATAATGTTTAGCATATATATATATAAGGTTTTTTTTTTTTTGAATTACACTAAATAACAAATATATGTAAGATTTTTTTCCCAAGTTTGTATGATGTTTTGCACACACTGCAAAACTCTGAATAATGTTTAATGTATAAAATGTGTTTTTTTTGTTATGCTTTTTGACACAGTAATGAATAATGTATACGTGTAAAAAAAAAAAAAAAAAATTCCTGAGTTTTGATGCTCAAAAATGGTGGGGATTTTAGATAAATACCTACACCATGATGAATATGTTGATAAAATGAAATGTGTAAAATACACATGTATTTTTTGGCTGTATTTTGTGGTAGAGAATAAGAATAATGGGTTCACAAATAGCTGGTACCCAAAATTAAAAGTGTTATATGTACACAGACTCAAAATAGAAAGGAAAATATATGAGATTTTTTTTCTATCTGTGATTTTTCTTCATGTGTAAAATGTAAAAGAAAAATAAACCAAATACTGTATGTTTTGGTATATAAATAAATCTTCAGTCTGTAACATATTGTGATATAAAAAAATAACTAAATCAAAATTGTGTAATAGCAACAAATGTTTGTTAATAGAGACTTGGGTGAATAAATTGTTAATAATATATATATATATATATATATATATATATATATATATATATATATATATATATATATATATATATATATATATATTCTATTGGCTTGCACCCAGACAAAAAAATTGCCAATAGTTTAATTCAATATTTTCAAACACAAAATAGTGTTATTTAAGATTTGAACCTGGAAGAATGAAATGGTTAAAGAGTCAGTAACAACTTAAATGTATCAGTAACAACTTAAATGTAAATTAAATCATATAAACCAATTGTTCTCAACTAAGTGATGTATGATCAATGTCAAATCTGTCCAGGCACAGGAAAGCAACCAGAGGTAAAAAGAATAAATTTATTTTTTTCACATAGGAAAATAGTTAAGTTTTTGCTAAAAATTTTTTTTTAGTTGAGTGGCAAATAAAATTTTAACTAAAGGCAGAGACAGAGCAGGTAGTAGTAGGATGGGAGATGTTTTAGGAGGGAAGGGTGGTGAAAACCATTAAAGTCAAATAAATATATAGAGTTTTGTTTATCCCACAATAAATTAAGAGAAAAGAGCAGTCTGAGAATAAAATTTCAAATTTTTTTTTGGTTCTAGTAAACTATTAACTGTGCAGACTTTGTTGGCTCTGTTTCTGTGTAAAAACACAAAATTATATCACTTTCACGGCCGAACCTACGGCTAATATACGAGTGATCATTAATATACAAGTAGATCATATGTAGTGGTTATAATATGCGGCCAATTTTTCCACGTATCAATAACACTATGTCTACTAACAATACTATGATCGTATAGTTTGCCATTGATTTCATTGCGGGTTGAATTCTTATGCATATTGACAGAATTTGTATTGTCACTAGAATTTAAGATGAGAGTGTGAGCATTGTCATCTTTTTCAAGTGTTTATTTGTTGATGTTTATGATTTTCTGTATTTCCCAAACTGAAAGATTTTTGCATACTAGTAATTTTCAGCGTATTATTGATATTTGTCAAAATTTTTTATTTTGGCTAATTTTGGCTTTTTTGGGGTCAAAAAAGACAAAATAAAATTTCTCAAGCTCTCTGGCAGACGATTGGAGTTGTTTGCGGAAAAATACCGTTTCTGTCGTGACTCGGACGAGAGTTGAAAAAGAAGAACAAAATGTCTACCACATTATTATATTTGTGGGATGTCCCAAACAGAGAAAATGAGGCAGTTGCATTTTTGCAATCCCAAAACATCCTGCCATTCGTTACAGTTGATTTAGTTCAGTCATATGTGGTTAATAAATTTATTTTCTGGAAAGAATTTGTGTTTTGTTTGTGATTATTTTTATCTGTAAATCATGTAATTAACACCCAGAATGACAGTGTTAAAAAGAGGCGGCGTAGTTTGTTGGACATCTTTTGATTGCTTGATTTTTTTTTTTAAAAAAAATAATACTTCTTCTTTTGACATACCTATTCGTTCCGTTTAAAAGCGAAAAGTGGTTTTTTGTTGTTGTTGTTTTAAGTCAATAAACAGCACATTAAGTAGATTTTAAAAATGAACCCGAGCTTAATTTTTGTTGTTAAAAAAGAATCAAAATACTGGATGTTTTATTTGTTATGAAAACAAAAAATCTTTAACAAACTTGTACGACTCTTAAAAAAGATAAATAAATAAATCCAACAGAATGTAACAAAACCGGTTACCATACATATTTTTTGTGTAAAAAAAACAATACCGCAAATGACATTTTTGGTTTTTGTTTTGGACGTTTTATTTGTTATTATTAAAAAAAGCAAAAAAAAATCAAAACCAACTTATCAACAAAAAAAAAAAAAACCCCGTATTTATAAATCTAAGAGAAAAAAGGAAGTCCTGTTTTATTTATTATTATTAAAAAAACAAAAAAAATCAAAACCCCGTTTTATTTGTTATTATTAAAAAAACAAAAAAATCAAAACATGCTGCCCAAACCCCCCCCCTCCTGTATTTACAAATGTAAGATAAAATACCAAACAATTCTTTTCATTTCTAAGCAAATATGGACACCTGAGGCGGAGTTTGTCACACAGGTTTGAATTTTTTGTTGCTAAATCAATCAACAGCAAACCCCCTCATTTTTAACATAATTCAAAAAGAAAGTGTCGATTCTAATTTTAAATAACAACAACAACAAAAAAAAGAAAGTCGTATGTAAAACAAATTGTGTATATTTGAGATATTCCAAAAAAAAGTTAAAACTGTCCCTTATTTCTTTGAAATGTATCGAATCCAAAACCAAAAAATAAAAGATGTCTGTAAAAAAGAAACAGTAGATTTAGAATGGAAATCCCCCCCCAAATAAAGGCGTATGTCAAAAATTATGTACTTTTGAGATCCAAAAAAAAAAGGTCAAAATCTCCTTTATAGTTTTAAATTTATCAAATGAAAACCAAAAAAATAATTATGTCCAAAACAAACAACAACAATATATTAAATATTAAAAAAAAATAATAATTATGTCCAAAACAAACAACAACAATATATTAAATATTAAAAAAAAAAATTACAGCCGTATGTCCAAATACGATCTATTAGGTAAAAAAAAAAATAGTGTCCCGGTAATGTTATAATGCTCTGTTTTTAACTAGAAACAGGGCCAACAAAGGCTGCACAGTTAATAGTTTACTAGAAACTTATTTTTAAGTGAAGTATACAAAAAAAAAATAATAATAAATATTTTTTTTTAAATAAAAAGATTTTCTGTTTTAGATGGATCCCACAAAAGAGCAGCAGGTGGATGGCAACAGGTAAATGCAGAAGAGAAGATGATGTCTGAGATGATGTCCATAATGATGGAAAATTCAAAGATGATGATGAACAGCATTATGGTAACAATGAGATATGAAATTGAGAGAACAATGCAAAAGCATCAAGAAGCCCTAGATCAAAGAATAGCCATCATAGAAACAGAGGCTAATGAGAAGACCACCAACAATAAAGTTCAAACACCTTCAAGAGGCTCACAGGGACCATCATTGATATCCCAACTGATCCATATACAGGAGTTCCAAGGCGAGCCTGGAGGAAATTCTATAGAGCACATAGAATGCCTGAGGGAACTGATCCATTTTCATGCAATGGATGAGGCTGAAAAAGTGGCTGTTGCAAGCCATTATTTAAAAAACACTGCAAAGGATTGGTGGTCATTAGCACAGAAACCCAAAAACTTCAAAGAATATGAACAAGTTGTGATAGGGCAATTTTGGAGTGATGAGCACCAAGAAGATATGATTGAGACTTTAATGGCCGAAAAATATCAAGGTAGCCAGCAAGGAACTTTCACCCAATTTTTTTTAAACAAGTGGCAAAGTTTCGAACCCTTACTGCCTTCAAATACTCTGATGCACACATTATACACATTATAAAGAACAAAATGCTCATATGGGTCCAAAGAATGATGTTAAGCTGCCAAATTGACACCATCCCTGAGATGGGAATATTTTTAACCTCTATTAGTGATAAAGACACAGGAGTAGAACAAAAGGGTCAAAGTAACCGAAAAAATAGAAATAACTGAGGAAAATCCAAGAACCACAATCATCCATGAAGGAGATAAATCCAGAAACAATAGCATGGGAAATCTCTTCCCAATTGTGCAGATAACAGTCGAGACCGAGAGAGTGCAAGCATTAATGGATTCAGGAAGCCAAGTATCCCTGATATCAAAAGCTTGGTTTGAAAACATGAGGAGATTAAAAGAATTCATGAAGCTCCCAACATGGCCCATTTGTCTAACTATGGCAAATGGATGTAAATCAATGAGTGAAAAATACCAAATATGGTTGGAGTTGAGAATAAATCAAATATCTTTAGGACATGCCTTTTTAGTCATGGATGGACTCATTTATGACATGGTGTTGGGATCAGATTTTTTAATACAACATGAAGGCATCATTGATTACTCCTGAAAGACCTGTTATATAAAGCAAGAGGCCATGAAATTTCAGGACACCCAGAAAAATCAGGTGGATAACCGCAGCTGTATCATTCAATCAGTTGACCCGGCATTGATCTTGACAAAGGTACAAGAAGTGGTGATTGCCAATCCAGAGACAGGAACCAAATTAAAGAAATGTTGGAAAACTATTCCAAGGTATTTTCCCAAATCTCTGGTCAAATCAAAGGTTATACCCACCGCATTGGATTAAAAGAAGAATCATATGTCCAATACAAAACCTACCCAATTCCCTCCCCATACAAAGAAGAGGTGGAGAGACAAATTAAACAGATGATGGAATGGGAAATCATGGAACGGGGACCATCCCCTTACAATAATCCTTTAGTGGTCATAAGAAAAAGGAGTGGTGACCTTCAATTGTGCCTTGATGCTCATAAATTGAACAGCATGACCATACCAGAGAGAGACATCCCCCCACCTATCCAAAAAGTCTTTGTCTATCTGGCTGGATTTAACTTCAAGTTATTGGCAGATGGCCCTTGATCTAAGAGATCGAAAATATACTGCTTTTCGATATAATGGCCAAAGTCATGTATTCAAGAGGGTACCTTTTGTCCTTATAAACAGTGGTGCGGGATTGATGTGCTGTCTCAAACAAGTACTCTCAGAGGAATTGCAAGACCATATGGTCTGCTACATTGATGATATTGTAATAGCTTCAAAGGACATGGAAGAATACATTAAGTATTTAGGCCTATTTTTCAAGGAGCGTGAGCGCGAAAACATCACCATTAATTTGGAGAAGAGCCACCTTGCCCTAAAAGAAATGTCATTCTTGGGTCACATCATTAGTGCAGATGGAATAAAACATCACCCTGAAAAAATTGAAGCTATTGAGAAATTCCCAACTCCAATGACCCGCAAGCAAGTCCATTCTTTCCTGGGGTTATGTAATTTCTATCATAAATTCTACCCTGGGTTTGCATTGGAAACAACTCATTTGATTGATCTTTTATGTAAAAATAAAAGGTGGCATGGACCACCACTCATGATCAGGACTTTCAAGTAATCAAAAATAAGTTTTTATTAGCCGTAATGCTCCACCACCCAGATTTTAACCACCCCTTCTACATCCAAATCGACAGTAGTAAGAGGGGTCTAGGAGCTGTGTTATTTGAAATGGGAAAAAAGGACAACACCAAGTTCTCTATTTTATCAGCCAAACTTTAAAAGGGGCTGAGGTAAACTATACCACAACAGAACAGGAAACACTTGCTATTTGTGTGGGCTTGTCAAAAATTCAAGCAATTCCTCCTGGGGTCTGAAGTAATCATAATTACCGACCATAGGTGCTTGGAATTTTTAAACAAGGGTTTCCTAACAAATGACCAGCTCATTCATTGGAGTTTGACCCTACAGAAATTCCGGTATAGTGTAGTCTACTGCCCAGGACAATAAAATGTGGTGGCTGACATTTTAAGCCATTATCCAATACCGATGAACCCTCAGAACCCGGAACTGCAAGATCAAACTGCCCAGATTATGGTAGCCTGGAAGGAAACTATTATTGAGGATAAATTGCAGGACTTAGGATATTGGCAACAAGCTGAAAAACAATATGGACAAATAATCACTGAGCTGAAAAGGATATGCATGAGAGAAGTAAACATTTTCAGAAAAGACGTTCACAGTACCAGTTTAGGGATGAGATTCTACAAATTAAAACAAAGGAATGAGATAACCCATGGAAAATAATAATTCCCACAGAACTGAGAACCTGAATCATATAACATGTGCATGAGAATATTGGGCACTATGGGCCTTGGAAAACTGAAGAAGCTATAAGGCGATGGTTCTAATGGCCCGGTCTATATGCTCAAGTCCTTCTCATCCTCAGGAGGTGCACCAAATGTGCTCAGAATAAATACCCAAACAGGTCCTTTGCAGGACCCCTCCACCCCATTACTGTAACTAAACCAAATGAACTGCTCGCCGTGGACCACAATGGACCATTGCCATCATTTCAACAGTTTCGGTACTTGCTCATTACATATAATGTATTTTCAAAGTATATACGGGCATACCCTATAAGAACTGCAGATTCAAGAAATGCTATTCGCGTGCTCCAACAAAAGCAATTTCCAGAAGTAGGAACACCAGAGGTAATCCTATCGGACCATGGGACCACATTTACTTCAAAGGAGTGGGCTAGATAGATCGAGAAACAAGGACTACATCACCGGTTAACTTCTGTTAGAAACCCTCAATGTAATCTGTGTGAAAAGGTTATGAGAGAAATTAACAGGCTCTTTCGCACGTACACGTCTCACAATCACTGAGGATGGGTAAGGAGAACGGATGAAATTGTGGGGTACATCAACCATACCTTGAACAAATCTACAGGATTCACTCCAAAAAGGCTTCACTATGGAAAACCGTGCCCCAAAATATTTGGTAAAATTCAGCCAAAAGTGGATCTGGTTATCCACCCTGAAGAGGACCAAAGGGAGGCCCATGCCTGTATGGAAAAAAATGGCCCTGGTAAGAATGAAAACATATCACAGTCCACCCCAGAAATTTCAAGAAGGGGATATGGTGTGGCTTAGAGCACCAAAACCAAGTAAGGTGATCAAGAAGGAATTCAAAAAATTCTTCCTGCTTTACCATGGTCCTTACAGGATCCAAAGAAAATGTCAGGAGAATGTGCTTTTATTAGAAGGAGAACAAGGAAATAGAGGAACTTTTAATGCCAGGCAGTTAAAACCTTATGTCCTGCCAGATCCAGGGAGATAGGACAAAGTATTTAATCTAATTTTATATTTTCTTAATAACAGAAATTTGGAAATGGACTAAGAGATTGAAAAGAACTTTTAGATTTAGAAGACATTTCAGATTGTCACCAAAGAGTACGTAGTATGATAAATAGCTGGTTGGGACTCTGTGACCTGGAAAGTTTTAGAAATTTTATGTGTTAAAAAATATATATAAGTATAGATTTTTTTTTTTCGTGAAGTGGGGGAGTGTGAAATGGTAAATCTGATTCTGATTTGCCATTTCACAGTCTGACCCACCTAACTATTTTACTAACATTTGCTTTTTTTTTGTTATTCTAAAAAAATATTTTAACATTTTGTAACCATCCTGAATAAATCCTAAAATTTATTTTGGATCATATAATTATACTAACACACTGTTATTCTATTTATTATTAAAAGAAAAAAAAGAATTCAAATAATTAACTTTGAATTTTTTTTATATAGTTTAGATATATATGTTTAAAATGTTTTATTTTTTCAGTATAAGAATCCAAGATGGCCTTTATGAAAAGATTTGTACCTCGATAAGAAGTTTAAAATAAATGTTTAAATTAAAAGAATGGATAAATTACCAAAATCCATTCACTGAGGAATCATTAATTAGTAGAGATTCTACATTGTTATCTAAATTAAAAACTAATATAAAATTAGATTGAAATATATTAATCCTTATCAACGTACAAACTTTCTAAAATTAGAATAAAAGAATAATTTCTTTTGTTTCTAAAAGATCACCTGAGGTAGTAGGAAGTAATAAAGAGTGGCCCTTTTTAGACAAGAGAGTGACCAGAGAATGAGACAGAGAACAGACAGAGTTGTAGAAAGCATACTATGATGATTGAGGAGTATAAAAGGGTAAATCGCTGCCCTTTCCTTCCTGAGACCTGAAATCTTCCGCTATGTTGCTGCCAGAACCTGCTTTCAAATGCCACCAGCCATCAAGGTTCGCTCGTGAACTCATACTGGGGAACTCCAGGTAAAATGCCGAAGAGCTTAAATCCTGTCGTCAAGATTTTAAAATTATTATTACAATCTAAAATGTAGTTTCATAAAGTTTAAAAAAAAATGTCAAAAGTTAATGTTTATTAAGAATTTTTTTGAACTGACTCTTCTAGCCCTTTTTTTAAATTATGTTTTCATTAACTCAAGCTCACTATAATTTTTAATATCTATAATTAATTGAATATGAATTTATTTGTTTTGTATTAATTTTAGCATGAGATTATTTCATGCTTTGATTTTTTTTTGTATTTTGACAAGCTTCACTCACGGCGGCTCAGAGTAATTTGCTAAGAGAGCAAATTATGTTTTATTAGAGGGAGTTCGGGACAGAATGATTTAATTTTAAAATAAAATAATTTTGATCTATTTTTATTTCGCAAGTGAAGTTATGTCGAATATATATATTTCAAAATAAACATGCCGTAATTTCTTTAAACAGTTTTATTATAGATTTCCCAGAATGGGATTCTATTATTTTATATTTCTGCAATTCAAAACAGAATAAAATATATTATAGATTTTGACCTAGTAACAGCGCCGCTGGATAGCATCAATCAATTATCATGCATTTTTTTTTAAGTTAGGAAAGAGGGAAGGGGGGATTTTTTTTTGAGAATTAAATTCTGTTATTTCTACATGTATGTTTTTTTTTTTTGTAGGTTAAATATTTATATAAAGTAGTTGTTTATGCAGGTTGTTCTCTATGCAGTATTAGATCATTTTAAGGCTATTTAATTATAACCAGTTCCTATTTAATAATTATAATATCTCAGGTTAATAAAGAATGCTTGGAGTCTCATGAACAGATCTAAAATTGTCATAGATTTGGTGATTTGGAGTTAGCTTCCGTTTTTGCATACGCCTGTGAATCGGACAGCGGTTTTGAGATAGAGTTGGTTTGTCAGCAGAATTTGTAGAGGCGGATATGAGGGCTCTCTGTAGTTCCTATCTCCTATCGATATATGGACATGACATGTGGACGTATCGATTTCCCTTTCTATTCTTCATTGGAAAAGGCATATGAGTGTCCGTAATCCAGCTTGTATTTTCTTACTCACATTTCTTCTCTCCTTTGCATTCGTATATTTATTAACCCGACATTGTTTTGCTTTTAGTTTGCCTATCTAATACGTAAGTCATAGGGAAATGATTCTACTGAAAGGATCTTTGACCTGAGTAATCGACTCTTTTGTTCATTTGCGTAATTAGTTAAAATCATTTGATTTTGGCAAATTCACGTTATATAATTCTTATAGGTTTGATTTTAGTTGTAAGACCAACTAAAGTGACTTGTTTGCTTTGATAATTGATCGATATATTTTTTGTTTATTATAATCGCTTACAGTTTAGAAGTTATTTATAAGTTATGCCAGCAAGGTCCATTAATGTCATAAAACATTAATTCTTGACAATCCAAATTATTAATTTTATAAAGAGAAATGAAATCAATTTTTCTATCTGTTAGTGGAGTAAGACGTCAAATTAGTCTTATAATCGTCTATTTAATTAATATCTTTTTCAATAGAAATGGTTTTTTTTTTAAGTCATTCTTATATATGTGCGTTAGGCAGATGTTTAAACCTATCGCTATATTATAAGCTGGTAATAAATGTGCACGGGGAATTTTGAAATCCGTGGTCATTTAATTATGAAATAATTTTTGCTATTAAAAAAAAAGGAGAATAAATGTAAACAAAATTAAAGATGTATAAACTTAACAAAATAAATTGTACAAACCCAATAATGTCAATGCTGACCGCTAATAAAAATAAAGTTGTCAGGAACTCATATAATTATGAAGTTAATTTAAAAATTGTATTTTTTTTTTTGAGCTTGAGTTTAAACTAATGTAAAATAACTAATGTAGAATGTCCAATGATTTTAAATATATATATATAACTAAAACAAACTTCCAGTGTTCTCAAATCATTTTATTTACTTTTATTTTAAATAAATTTTGATTTTTAAACATACCTATCAACCAATCACCCAAGTTCTCATTTAAATATAATAAAATCGAATCTCATGCTTTAAGACCCAGCTGCTGGCACAGTGAAAATAAAGGAATTCGATCGTATCGTCGAGAAAGGCTATTGATTAGATCTTTGACCTGGGGATATAGGTAAATAGGGCAGAATTCACAATGTACCTGATTTATCTATCTTGTACATGGTCGGACTCGAGGTACTTTACCTGTATTAAGGGGTTTGTTGGATCGATGTGTGTTTTTTGACCGGTACAATATATATTTATATATACTGATTTATTAATTTAGAAAGTTTTAGGTCAGGATTAGACAAAGAATAATAATGCAAAAAAACCATTCTTTTATTTGGATTAGACAAAGAATGAATTCTTTGAAAAAACCATTCTTTTATTTGGATTTCAACATTTTATTTTTCAAAGATTAAGTTATAATAATTTTTGCAAAATTTTTGTGAAATATCTTTTCTTTGACAAAAATATTTGTTTAAACTCAGATTTATTTTGTAAATATTTGTTTTTAAAAGAAAACAAGACAAGGGATATGTATTAACATAAAGCAGGAATTTGTGATTGGCTGAAAAAGGAATGCCTCTATAATCATTATATTAGTGATTTTTTGTCATTTTTTATAATTATTAAAGTTATTTTAGATCTTAAAACATAATTCATTGCTTTTTTTTGCTTTTATATTTTATAAAGAAGGAAAAAATCTCTAGTTATATACTTTTGAAAATATACATGTACTTGCCCTTGAACATCGTTTTGAAAAGCATAAGTGTATGCTTGTGTTTAGAGCTTATCTATATATAAGCCAACTTTTGCTTATCATACTAAAATCAGACCATTAATCCATTGTGGGCCTGAGTTATAAATTATTAATTAAATTATTGCAATCTACGCATTCTATAATAGGAAAGAGATAAAATCTCACTTTTAATCATTTGTGATAAAAAATACATAGAAAATTTTAAAATTACTGTAATAAATAACGTATTATTTATATAGTGCTTACAACATATGTCATATTATAAAGCAGAAACAAACCTCCGGTTACCTACTTTTAGGAATTTATATGCATTCACCCATCAGTATCAGTTTGAAAAGCATGTGTACATACCAATTAATAAAGTAGTATTTATTTTATGAAACTTATACTTAGAATAATAACTTGCACATTTGACATGTATAATATATCAGCATTTATTCTATAAAAACACAAATAACAGGGACAATATTTTGCTTTGCAATACAAATGCGTAATTTTATTATTACATATATATATATATATATATAAAATTAAAATCAGTAATCACTTAACCCTTTTCCCACCTCTTATGAGGTCTCTCGTCAACAGTTGACATCACTGTAATTTCATTATTTTTAATGCTAGGATATTCGTTTGACAGTTATTGATTAGGTTTTTAAAAGTTCTGTAAGATGGTGCCCTCTTCCGAATTATTTTACAAGTAAAAAATAAAAAAAAAACCGCATTTAAAGCTAAACAAAGAAAGAACCTTGTTGGTGATTGGCTCTCAGCCAGCTCTCAGCTGACAAAGACATTCTAATTGTCTGGAAAGAACAAAGAAACCACCTGATCAAAGAAAATAAAGAAAAACGCTGAGGTTTTCATTTTGAATATGATTTAAAGTATATTAAAAGTATATATTGAGTAATTACAAATCATTTTCAGAGAGTATATTAAAAAAACAAAATTATTTTCGAAAAATATTGAAGATTTTATTAAAAAATTTTAAGATTTAGCAAAAAGAAATATTTACTTTTCTATAACGTAAAAGGCATTTACATCACGAACTCTTTGTTTATATGATGGCTTTTATGTTGCCGAAATTGAATATTTTATAATAAATAAATAGCAATTTATTTTTGAAAGAACTTTTGTTCACTTTTATAACCTGACAATGTATTAATATATTTTTTATAAATGAATATAAAGTCAATATGATATTAAAGGTGAAAATATTTTGACAATTGACTTGTCTTCAGTTTGTGAGCTGGCCAATTAAAAGCTTTGATTTTTAGATGACACAACCAATAATATAATTAGCAGTTAAAAGGTTAAACAATCCCAATACCAATAACAATCAGCAATCTCAAACTGTTATCACAGCAACCTTCTTATTAATCCTAACAAATCTTTTGTCTTTGCCATTCTTCATAAAAAGAATATTCCTTTCACATAGCATATCAAATTAAATTTGTGAATAATTGTATTCCACTCATTTGATGATCCAGAATAATTATTTTTAAATTTAAAAAACCCTAAGCTGTCTCAATCATTGCAATCTCCATGTGACGATTTTCCCAACCACCAACAACTTTTGGTCTAAATTCTAACTTATCATTAAATTCCAACAATTTCATATTTGACAAGTTTACATAAGTATTATATTTATCCATATTAATCATTATATTTTACTTTTTGAGAGAAAATTTAAATTTATTATCAAAGGTATGTTATAAACAATTGCCGGTCTCCTTTTTTCAAAAATATTAAAATGTAACTGTTTTAATATTTTTTAACTACAAATTTAATAATATCATTTGTAACAAAACACTAGCATGGAAGAAATATTATGATTTGAATTCATTACTTAATGGTTCAAAACAGTCTATTGATAGTAGGTCTACTCCTGGGATTATTTATAAGATTCCATGTAGTTGTAGTAAATTTTATGTAGGCCAGAGTAAGTTTAGCCTTAATGAAAGGATTAAGGTTCATATAAATAGAGTAAAATATAGGTATCTTAACTCAGCTTTATATATTCATGAAATGAATACAGGTCATAGAATATTGCTTGGCAATGCTTCGGTTATTTTTTATGAAAAGAATGAGTTAAAAAGAAGACTAAAGGACATATTTGATAAATCTTATTGATTCTGATGCTATCAATCTTATGAAGACTTCTTTTGATATTAAGGGAATGTGGAGTTTTAAATGAATTTTGGGAAGGTTTGTTTGTTTGTATATATATGTTATTTCCTTTAGTTTGATTTTCACTTGAGAAGGTCTATTTGTAGTAGATGAAACCATGGTTGTGTAAGGATTTTGGTAAAATTTTGGATTTAATCTAGTATTGTATTGTTTTATGGTTTTGCATATATATATATATATATATATATATATATATATATATATATATATATATATATATATATATATATATATTTAATACATGTATATGTTCTATACTAAACATATGTAATTATAAGGGACTTGAACTTAAACTTTCAAGCTCCATATAGCTATCCCATCCATTTTATACAACTGATATACTTGACCACATACACATGAAAAAGATAAATGATTTTCAATATATGTATTTTCTGCTAAACTAGCACTCATCATTTTTTTAGATCACCATCTACCACACATATATACAATCAGTATTGAGCTTATATTAAAGTCTCAAGCTTTAAACATTAATGGAAGTATCAATCTTCTTCACTCTCCAACTCTTCATTCATCCATATGATTGAAAATCTGAGGATAGAATACCCAAAGCACTTGTTGATGCCAATATTATTGTCACACCCATATTGAACTTAAGTCAAATTGACTAACTCACACATAGAACCTTAATAGGTCAAATTTAATTACACAGAAAAGGAATGGATAGAATACAGGCTGAATAGGTAATATTTAAGTACATGTATATTTTCTATACTAAACTTAGTGTAATTATAAAGGACTTCAATTCAAATCCTTGAGCTTCCTATAGCTATGCAATTCATCTTATACAGTATCTATATTGCAGATCATTTATTTTTTCCAATGTATGTGGACATGTGTATTTGTTGTATAATATAAAGAGGCTAGCTTCAGGGAATTTAAAAGTTTGAATTCAAGTCTCTTATAATTATATATTTAGTATAGAAAATATACTTTTATTTAAAATTACATATTCAGTCTGTATTCTACTCATCCCTCTTCTTTATAATTAAATTTGACATATTAAAGTCCTATGTATGAGGGGCCAGGATGACGTAAAATCAACATGGGTATGGCAATAATATTGACATCAACAAGGGCTTTGGGTATTTCATCCTCAGATTTTCAATGATATAGATGACTGAAGATTTGGAGAGGGAAGAAGATTGAAGTTTATCCATTAAAGTTTGAAGATTGTTATTTTAATATAAACTGAGCACTGATGGTATACATGCTTGGGAGATGGTGATGTAGGCAAACTGATGAGTACTTGTTCAGCAAGAAATACATATATTGGAGATCTTTTTTTTTTCATAAGCATGTGGTCATGTGTATTGGTTATATAAGATGGATTAGAGAATAGCTGTAGATAGTTTGAACATCTGAGATCAAATAATATATATATATATAAGATTAACATCTAACTGCTGTTTTGTGCTTCAGATAAACCTCTTTAAATAAATTGCTGTAAAAGAGAAAAGACTGACTGATCTTTTCTCTTAAAAAGTTTTATTTCCTGCATTGAATTAAGATTATTTCATTTACTTTATAAACCAGTGTTGGAGTACAACAATATCTGTTGTTTAATGTTTTTTTATCATTTTATTAGATTATTGATTATTATAGATGGAGCTAGCTGTTTTTCCTTTTTAGAGCCTTATTTTTAGATTATGATTGTACACTGGGTAAAGAATCAGAGTGGTCATATTTTTTTTTATTATATTCTTTGGGAGACATTTGATGGTATTTACTAAGTGATGAACAATATATTATCTTTTCTAACACATGTATTATCACCAAGAACTAGAGATCCTCAATGTTTAAGTATGCCCTATAACTGAAGCATTATAGGGTTTACAATTTTGATGTGTCTTTGATGCACCTGCTTGAGATTGTTTGAATTTGTAAAACAAAGATTCTAAAATATGTGCATAAATAAAAATATGCAATAAGTTATCTGTGTATATTCTAGCAATTTAATTTCCTACTTCTTCTTTTCTTATGTATTTATTTCTATTATAATATATCATACCATTTACACCTTCTTATACACTTTAGCAATACTTTTATTTGTATTACACTAACAGTTTTGACTGTCATGCAGTCACCATCAGAGCTATAATATTTAAATATATAATCATATAATTATTTCATTTATCCACATATTTATATAGATAATTAATACACAATGTATAAACAAAAATAACAAGAAAAATAACTATACATTTTAATATGATCTTTATAAATAATCATTTTTTCATTTTATTACCTTATTTCTAAATAATTTTACTAATATTTTATATTAATTTATTTTATAACCCTTTATTTTATTTTTTATATATTATCTAAAGTAATAATTTTTATTTTATTATTTAATGCATATTATTATCATTTTTCTTATATTATAAAATCAACTCCTAATTTTGTCTTATCTTTATTAAATATTTCTATCAATTGACTTTAACCACATTACAATTTTTTTTTTGTTACAAAAAATATTTACTTCTTGTTGATTCTATTACCAAAACCCAACTGACAAAAATATTCAAAAATTTTTTATTTTATTTTTATAACACACCCTCTATTGTCTTTTTATTTAACTTTTTTCTTTTAACCTTTTCAAATTGTAATTATTATTAACAATTGTTTATAACATTATTGTTCTTATGCCAAAATCTCTATTAAGACTTGGTTTTATACTTTTAATCAAGATTGCTTCTTTAATTTTCGTATCACTAATATTATTTGTGTAATTAATCATTTTTATACAATCTTTTTCAAACCTATGACCTGTTTCTAATGAATGCAAATAAATAGATGATCTCTTATCATATTTATGTTGAATTAATCTGGTATAAATTGAGTTCTTTGTTTCCCCACATAATTAGTTTTTATGTTTTTACTTTTACATGATTTGCATTCAATTTTATGTATGCCATTTATGTTTTTTCTACTTTTTTACATACTTATTATCTAATATATTGAGTATATTCTTCCTTCTTTTATTCACTATCTTAAATTTTATAACATTATTAATTTTTTTATTAATTCTAATAATTATTCTATTTATATGTTTTACAATACTGTTATTATAAGTTTTAATACCTATATATTTATTTTTATCTATTTTATTTTTATTTTTTACTATCCCATTAATTGTATTAAATTTCTCTTCCAATTTTTTTATATTTTCTTCTATAACTTTTTCTGAATATTCATTATCACTAAACTCTTTAATTATTAATTCTATATGTCTTCTATAATCTTCCTCATCTGAGCAATAATTTCAAGCTCTATATAATCTTGAATTTATACTACTTATTTTATATTTAACATCTATATTTGAATGCCAATTAGTTATATTGCTATCTACATTAGTTTTTTATACACAGATGTCTCTATCTTGTGTTTACCATTTTTATATGATTTTTCTAACAAAATATCCAAATACGATAACTTATTATCATTTTCTTTTTCTACTGTGAATTTTATATTTTTATCGATTCTATTAATCTCCTCAAGATACATATCTATTTGCCTTTGGCTCTTGTTGAAAATCAATAAATAATCATCAACATATCTTTTCATAAAAATTGGACCATTTATATTATTAATCATTAAATCTTCCATATATATATATATATATATATATATATATATATATAGATATATATATATATATATATATATATATATCCGATATACAAATCAATATATATATCAAAATACAGTACAATTTATATAAATTATAATCTTTTAGAAGTACTTTCGACTATACACTTTGTAGTCTTTATCAACTATATAACGTTGAATAATCAAAACGAGACAACCCTTAACAATACCCATAGTTCAATTCAGATTTCCCACAATTCTGTTATCTTAACATTTGATGACTGGCGATTCATTAACATTTGATGATTTGTTGAAATCAACATAGCCTCTTTTATTTTACGTTTATTATGGCAACGTTCAATTTGAATAATTTTCATATTTTTATAATCAAATTTAAATCCATCTTGACAAGATTTATTATGATCAAATATAACAGATGATGAAGGTTTATTTACATCTGTTCCATATTGGTTCTCTTTTTGAATTCTATTATATAAAAGCATATGTTCTTTTATTCTCTTCTCAAATGTACACTTAGATTCAACAATGTATTGTATGCCGCATCCACATATATGTTATTTGTAGAGAAAAAAGCAATATTGCTTTTTTCTCTACAAATAACATAAATAAATTGCTTAATAATTCTAAAATTCAAAATTCAAAGTTTAATCAAAATTCTATTATATATAGATTGATATGTGGATGCGGCATACAATACATTGTTGAATCTAAGTGTACATTTGAGAAGAGAATAAAAGAACATATGCTTTTATATAATAGAATTCAAAAAGAGAACCAATATGGAACAGATGTAAATAAACCTTCATCATCTGTTATATTTGATCATAATAAATCTTGTCAAGATGGATTTAAATTTGATTATAAAAATATGAAAATTATTCAAATTGAACGTTGTCATAATAAACGTAAAATAAAAGAGGCTATGTTGATTTCAAGAAATCGTCAAATGTTAATGAATCGCCAGTCATCAAATGTTAAGATAACAGAATTGTGGGAAATCTGAATTGAACTATGGGTATTGTTAAGGGTTGTCTCGTTTTGATTATTCAACATTATATAGTTGATAAAGACTACAAAGTGCATAGTCGAAAGTACTTCTAAAAGATTATAATTTATATAAATTGTACTGTATTTTGATATATATATTGATTTGTATATTGCATATATTGTGAAACGAATACAGATATCAAACTTTATTTATTATATATATATATATATATATATATATATATATATATATATATATATATATATATATATATATATATATATATATATATATATATATATATATATATATATATATAATACTAAGTACTCCACACAATGCCCTGTCTGTTAGTAATCCTTTATTTTGCTTATAATATTCTCCACTAAACTCAAATATTTAATGGAGAATATTATAAGCAAAATAAAAGATTACTAATAGGAGGGGCATTGAGTGGAGTACTTAGTAATATATATATGGGAAATATGGAAGATTTAATGATTAATAATACTAATGGTCTAATTTTTATGAAAAGATATGTTGATGATTATTTATTGATTTTCAACAAAAGCCAAAGGCAAATAGATATGTATCTTGAGGAGATTAATAGAATCGATAAAAATATAAAATTCACAGTAGAAAAAGAAAATGATAAGTTAGATATTTTGTTAGAAAAATCATATAAAAATGGTAAATGCAAGATAGAGACATCTGTATATAAAAAAACTAATGTAGATAGCAATATAACTAATTGACATTCAAATATAGATGTTAAATATAAAATGAGTAGTATAAATTCAAAAATATATAGAGCTTGGAATTATTGCTCAGATGAGGAAGATTATAGAAGACAGATAGAATTAATAATTAAAGAGTTTAGGAATAATGAATATCCAGAAAAAGTTATAGAAGAAAATATAAGAAAATTGGAAGAGAAATTTAATACAAGTAATGGGATAGTAAAAAATAAAAATCAAATTGGTAAAAATAAATATATAGGTATTAAAACTTATAATAACAGTATTGTAAAAAGTATAAATAGAATAATTATTAGAATTAATAAAAAAATTTAATAATGTTATAAAATTTAAGATAGTGAATAAAAGAAGGAAGAATATACTTTATATATTAGATAATAAGTATGTAAGAAAAGTAGAAAAAAACATAAATGGCATATATAAAATTGAATCCAAATCATGTAAAAGTAAAAACATAAAAAACTAATTATGTGGGGAAACAAAGAACTCAATTTATACCAGATTAATTCAACATAAATATGATAAGAGATCATCTATTTATTTGCATTCATTAGAAACAGGTCATAGGTTTGAAAAAGATTGTATAAAAATGATTAATTACACAAATAATATTAGTGATAGGAAATCTAAAGAAGCAATCTTGATTAAAAGTATAAAACCAAGTCTTAATAGAGATTTTGGCATAAGAACAATAATGTTATAAACAATTGTTAATAATAATTAGAATTTGAAAAGGTTAAAAGAAAAAAGTTAAAGAAAAAGACAATAGAGGAAGTGTTATAAAAATAAAAATAAAATTTGAATTTTTTTGTCAGTTGGGTTGTGGTAATAGAATCAACAAGAAGTAAGTAATTTTTTTGTAATAAAAGAATGAATAAATAATTTGTAATGTGGTTAAAGTCAATTGATAGAAATATTTAATAAAGATAAGACAAAATTAGAAGTTGATTTTATAATATAAGAAAAATGATAATAATATGTATTAAATACTAAAATAAATTTTAAAGTTATAAGTATTACATTAGATAATATATATATAAAAATAAAATAAAGTGTTATAAAATAAATTAATATAAAATATTAGTAAAATTATTTAGAAAATAAGGTAATAAAATGAAAAATGATTATTTATAAAGATCATATTAAAATGTATAGTTATTTTTCTTTAGTTATTTTTGTTTATATATTGTGTATTAATTATGTATATAAATATGTGGATAAATGAAATAATTATATGATTATATATTTGAATATTGTAGCTCTGATGATGACTGCAGGACAGTCGAAACTGTTAGTGTAATACAAATAAAACAAATAAAAGTCTTGATAAAGTGTATAAGAAGGTGTAAATGGTATGATATATTCTAGAAATTGTTTGATTACTGAAGATTAAACTTGAATTTGTTAATGAGGTGTTATTTGGATTAAATGGTACATTGAAGTGGATTGAACAAGAATTTTAAGCATGTTTCAGGAAATGCAGAGATTATAAAATTTGGTTAAAATCTTATCTATGTGTTGTATTGCCTATGAGGATTCTGGTTGGTATATAATTTTTTAAAGATCTTATTAGAGATCTTGTTAAATATACCATATTTAATTGATATATCAGATTGAATACTGGAAAGCATAATCATTTTGAAGTATAAATTATTCGTGAATAGTTTTGTAAATGCATTTTTATGTTGCCATTTGAAAAAGGCTTTGTTTTGATAAAAGCATGGGTGTGTATTTAATAATTGTTAATGTTTTGCCTTTTTAAATTTTATTTATTCATTAATTTAATTTATTGTGTATTACATTTTATTTAATAGTTATTATAGGGTATATTTTTATGTATGTTTCTTGGCTATAAAGATGCAATATGTTTTTGTGTCTTTAAGTACTTTTGGTATTCATATCATTGTTTTATTTTATTATGAATTTATGAAGAATTGTGTTGAGGATATTTTATTAATTAATGTTAAAAATATTAAGAAGTTAAATAAATTGTCTGATAGGTTTGAATTGGTCAAATGCCAAATATTTTTTTAAAAAAGTTAGAAGTATTTTGCTTTCCCAAGAAGAGTAATATTAATTAGTGTAATAAATAAATTTGTCGAATATTTAATTTTTCTTTTGAAGACACAAATTTTAGTGTTAAATATATTTAGTCTAGAATATTATATTTAATTATTTAGTTTAATTTGTTTGTTAAAATTATTAAATTAAATGTGCAATTTTATTTTAAAAAATAAAAGAATATGAGTAATTGATTTTGTTTAGTAAATCTTCTTGAGCAAAGATATATTCTGTTAAAAAATATAATTACTTCTAAAAATAAAGTTGTAGTTGATTTAGAAAATGATAAATATATTATTTTAAAAAGGTTTAGTAGAGTAGGAGGATAAAACAAAAATTACTTTGTGTTATGAACAAAAACAGAAAATTTAAAATTGTTTATTAGAGTCATATATCACTTACTTATCAGAGTTACTATAAATTCCTAAAAAAAAATTTTGTTGTGTTAAGAATTGTAAATAAGATGTATTATTTTTAACTAATGCTTTTTAATATTTACTAAGACTGTAACCTCAAGAATGTGTGTGTAAAATGCGAAAGTAGGGACCTCTACAGGTCTTAACCACAAGCTTATGTTTTAGAAGAAATGAAGGGAACTTTTTTACTTCAACCTACTTCCTATATAAATAGGTGAATCTGAAATGGTTAGATCTGAGAGTGTGAAGCTATTCAATATTTCACTGATTAAGTCCACATTTCTTATTACACATTAATACTCACAAAATCTTTCAATTTACGAGTCAATGGAAAGATCTTATAGTTAGAAATCTATTACGATAATTTAAAGTTGTAATTGTAAATTTATTTAAAGGCACATTGATTATGTTTTGTAAATATCTGATTAAACAGTACAAATGACAAAGTAATCTCCTCTTGGCTAATTTGCTATTCTTTGAAAATATCAGAGAATTAAAAAATGTAGACTTGCTATAAAGCAATTGGAAATTGCAGGAAAATTGTCATTTTGTAAAAATATTTGATACCCTATTTATTTTTTATGATTTATTTGAGACTCAAATGCTTTATAAAATGGCAGTATTCCTGAAAATTTCGATTGTTTTACACCAAGTTTAGATTTATAATATCTCTTGTATTTTTAAGGAATGGCAAATTAACTGATAGGGTATTATTATGCTATTGTGTAGTTTTTCATTGGTTATTTACATAAAATCATTATTTAAAAAAATGTATCTTATTTTTTTTTACTTTTTAGTTATATTTACATATTATTTTAAAAAAAAAAGGTTAAAAATACAAAAAAATTAATCTGAAAAATATATAATTTAAATATATAATTGTGTATGTATTTTTTCATCCCTTGCTGTGAGTGATTCTAATTTAGTCAAGTAAGTATTTTGTTCTTTCATAGAATCATTATTAAATTAATTAAAATAAAAAATATATATCTAATACATGATCCTTAATGCAGCAGTATCTAAGACCCTAAAATGCTAATTCTAATAAGCAGAATCATTACTAAGGAGAACATGGTTTTTATTATTTTTGTATATGTAATATATATGATTATAATAATGTGACTATATGTACTGAGTTTACCAGTACAGTGTTGGTTTTCTGACTATTGGTCCTGGTTAGTTGTGAAATGTAACCAGTGCAGTTTAGGAAATTAGAAGTACTTATATGTCTTTTTTTATTAAAACCATTTTGTTCTAATTCTATAATTGATTTTTTGTTATATTCCTTCACTTCAAGACAAAAAAAGATTAGCATACTCCCTAATATTTTTTAACTTATATTCTATGACAGCATGTATACTCATAATGTCTGAGCTATTTAAAATGTCCTGGTTTTAAATTTGAAAAACAAATTGTAAACTTAGATTATAAGTAATTCTATATACTATTAATTGTAGGATTATTACATGTTTTATTGCCATGATAAGTATAATTTTATATAAAAAATATGTAGCACTGAAACATTTAAACAATAAAATTCTTTAAAACACAAAAATTATAATTTAATAAGTTGTGAAAATAAAAATACCCTCTAACAAAAAAATTCTAAATTTAAATAACATGTGATCACCTAGGGCTTTAAAATTAATTTTGTATATGTACTTAACTGGATTATGTACTGCACATTAGGGGTCAGAGTGACTTACGATCAACTTGAGTGTGATGACAATGTCAGCATCAGTGTGGGCTTTGAGCATTCCATCACCAGATTTTCAATAGGATGGATAACTGAAGATTTGGAGGGTAAGTGAAATGAAGCCTGTCCATTAAAGTATAAAGATTGACTATCTTAATATAAATCTGAGCACTTATTGTATATATGTGTAGAGATGATAATCTGGACCAACAGACAAGTGCTGGTTAGCATGGTATATTGGTAATTATTTATCTTTCAGACATATATATGGCCAAGTGCATCAATGTATGAAATGGTGGAGAGGGTTTAGGGTTGTGTGAAAGTCTGAGCTCAAAATACCATATATTTAATTAAATAAGTAAATAAATATTAGCAAAATTTGATCATATAAATGTAATCTTTCTCTCAGATATATATAATTAAATTCCAACCAGTAACCACCTAAACATTCACAGTAAAATATAGTAATCAATATCTATCTATCTATCTCTCTCTATATATATATATATATTATAATGGTCATGAAGTTCAAAGGTCTTACCGTATCTGCCATACAGGGCACCACCAGGCATTTGGAACCTAGAAAATTTATATAGTAGGCAGATACGTAAGACATTTGAACTTCATGACTGTTATAATTGGCACCCAACATGGAGCCAATTATAATTTGTGTGTTAATTACTGGCAGTGACTTATTTCGTTTTTTTATATTAATATATTTCTTTTAAACAAGTTTATATTAAATCTCTGCATCTCTATGAGTTAGTGACTAGGGCTGATGGTCGGAATAAAATATATATGTAAAATTTGAATCTTAACTTATATATTTGCCTACTATATAAATTTTCTAGGTTCAAGTGGCCTAGTGGCACTCTGTAGTTCAGATATGGTAAGACTCCATTCTATCCAACCATTATAATTGGCCACCCAATGTGGACCATTACACTTTAACCATGAGTACCCTGAGAATTTTAAAAATAAATTATGCCAGTAACATTTTTTTCTGAAATAAATATATTTTTGTATTAATGTAAAGTTATAGTTTGAATTTTGTTTTAAAGTACTGCCAGTAAAAAAAATTGTGCATATGTAAAGATAAATGTGAGGAATAAAAATATAATAGCTATTATAAATATTTGAAAAAAAAGTTTTATTTAAAATGCAACTGTTTAACTTGCTTAAGTAATAGTTAAAAGTAGAAGAAAAGAAAATTGGAAGGGAAAGGGCAGAAATTTAGCTGGTAGTAAGGAATCAACAGTCAACAATTTTTTTATCATTATATTTGTTTTTGTAATTACTAACCAAAGTTGTGTCCTTTTGAAATTTTCATATATAATAAATTTGTGTAACGTAATTACTAACACTAAGTAAATTCTTTTTTTTAATGTTTTGTTTTTTTGAGAAAGTTTATTGATATGTAATGGTATTTAATATGCCATTACATTAATTTAAAATTAGAATAAAAACTTTTTTAAGTTCATAAATAAAAACTAAAAGCTAAAATTAAAAAGAGTTGTTCAATGTATGTATATATATTCACACAGATGCAAGACTTTAAAAGTATTTCTTTTTTTTAATTTAAAAAAAAAGTATTTGAATGTACTTTTTTTATAAAAAAAGACAAAAGATCCAAGTATAAGATATTTTAGAAAAAAGTAATGTAAGTAAAAATAGAAACAGGTATTAATTAATTCCTGAAATCTCAAAATGGAAATGATTGAGTTATTAATTATCGAAAAGCAAACTAGCCCTTGGGGATCTTATATAATTAAAAAGTCAGATAAAAGATATAAATAAAAATTAAAGATTGTTTCCTGCTCTGAAGTAGAATATCCAATAGAAGCAGAAAACCAGTGCTAAGACCCTAATAAAAATGATTGATTGTTCAGTGAATCCGGACGATATGTATAAAAAGAAAAATATTGAAATTAAGGACAGTTACAGCTTGATTTTGTGAGAAGGGCAATAAGACGCACTTGTCACCTTCTTTCACATATTTCAAATGAAATAACTGTTGAATTATGAATGGTACTGTTGCAAACCTGAATCATATGAATTCTGCAATAAAATAAAATAATACCAGGATTGATCCAGCTAAGACCACCTCCAGAACAACAGACTGGTCTTCAAATAAAGACACCAGAAACCGAGACTCTTCTACTGTAAGAGATATAACTGAAATATTAAAAAAAAATAATTAAGAACTTTTAAGATTTGACAAGCTAAACCTAATTTTTTAAAAAATGAACTTTAATCTGACTTTCAAATCAATTATTAATGATTAATTTTTATACTTTTGAGTTTGCTGACTTAATCATTTCCATTTTTTTAAATATTTATTGACTAAATTATTTAAATGCATTAAATGCATAGATTTGTTAATGTTTAATTATATTTTTATTTTCATATTTGATTAAAATATATAGATATTCAGTAAATATGATACCTCATGTTGAGTATCTAAAAATGTATAAAAATGTTGAGTATTCGAATGTCTTTTAAGTTATTGGTATCAATGCAGCACCTTATGATGAATGCTATTGGGTTTCTTGTAAACTTCTCTCTGCAATTCCATCAATGACTTTATATTTTGATCATTTATGTTTCTTTAGAAATGTTTTTGACTGAGTAATCTATGTAGCCTATCTATACTTAAGATTCTAAAGTAAAATTTATTAAAATGTCAATCTGTGCAAACTGTTTAAAATAATTTAAATTTAAAAATTAATATCAAAATCTAAAGAAATTTTATTCTTCAATTTTATTTATATGTGTGTTAATAAATGTTTGTGTTATTAGTACTGGCAGTGATCTAGTTTTTTTTTAATCATTATTAAAAATATATTTTAAATAAGAATTTATATTTTATAAATCTCTGCGTCTTACTGAGCTAGTGACTAGGGCTGATGGTCAGAATAAAATACATTTGTAAAATTTGAATCTTAACTTATCTGCCTACTATATAAATTTTTTAGGTTCAAGTGTCCTAGTGGTGCCCTGTATTGCAGATACAGTAAGACCATTCTATCCGACTGTTGTAATTGACCCCACATTGGGCCCCAAATATAACGGTTGGATAGAATGGAGCATTACCATATCAGCACTAGAGGGCGCCACTAGGCCACTTGAACATAGAAAATTTATATAGTAGGCAGATACGTAAATTAAGATTCAAATTTTACATATGTATTTTATTCCGTCCATCAGCCCTAGTCACTAGCTCAGTGAGAGACAGAGATTTATAAAATATAAATTCTTATTTAAAATATATTTTTAATAAAGATTAAAAAAAAAAACTAGATCACTGCCAGTACTAATAACACAAATGTTTATTAATGCACATATAAATAAAATTGAGGAATAAAATTTCTTTAGATTTTAATATTAATTTTTAAATTTAAATTATTTTAAACAGTTTGCACAGATTGACATTTTAATAAATTTTAATTTAGAGTGTTGAGTATAGATAGGCTACATAGATTACTCAGTCAAAAACATTTCAAAATAAACATAAACGATCAAAATATAAAGTCATTGATGGAATTGCAGAGGGAAATTTACAATAAACCCAATGGTATTCATCATAAGATGCTACATTAATGCCAGTAACTAAAAATACATTCAAATAAATACATTTTAGATACTCAACATGAGGTATCATATTTACAGAATATCTATATATTTTAATCAAATATGAAAATAAAACAATTAAACATTAACAAATCTATGCAGTCATCTATACCCAACTTAAATTTAATGCATTTAAATAATTTAGTCAATAAATATATAAAAAAATGGAAATGATTAAGTCAGCAAATGCAAAAGTATAAAAATTAATCATTAATAGTTGATTTGAAAAGTCAGATTAAAGTTCATTTTTAAAAAAATTAGGTTTAGCTTGTCAAATTTTGAAAGTTCTTAATTATTATTATTTTTAAAAAATTTTCAGTTATATCTCCTACAGTAGAAGGGTCCCAGTTCCTGGTGTCAATTCCCATGAAGTCTTTATTTGAAGATCGGTCTGTTGTTCTGGAGGTGACCTTAGCTGTATCAATCCTGGTATTATTTTATTTTATTGCAGAATCCATATGATTTGAGTCTGCAACAGTACCATTCATAATTCAACAGTTATTTCATTTGAAATAAGTGAGAGAGGGTGTCAAGTGCATCTTATCGCCCTTCTCACAAAATCAAGCTGGAACTGTTTTTAATTTCAATATTTTTCTTTTTATACACATCGTCTGGATTCACTGAACAATCAACCATTTTTATTAGGGTCCAAACACTGGTTTTCTGCTTCTATTGGACATTCTGCTTCAGAGTGGGAAACAATATTTAATTTTTATCTATAACTTTCATCTGACTTTTTAATTATATAAGATCCCCAAGGGCTAGTTTGCTTTTCGATAATTAATAACTCAATCATTTCCATTTTGAGATTTCAGGAATTAATTAATACCTGTTTCTATTTTTACTTATGTTACTTTTTTCTAAAATATTTTATATTTAAATCTTTTATTATTTTTATAAAAAAGTATGTTCAATTACTTTTTTTTTAATTTAAAAAAAGAAATACTTTTATTTGTGTGAATATATAACATACATTGAACAACTCTTTTTTAATTTTAGCTTTTAGTTTTTTATTTACGAACTAAAAAAAGTTTTTATTCTAATTTTAAATTAATGTAACTGCATATTATATACTGTTACTATATATATATATATATATATATTAAAATTGATTTCATTATATATATATATATATATATATATATATATATATATATATAATGAAATCAATTTTAATAAAAAAATATTCTATAAATGGAATATTTCCATTGGCTCAGTTGGTAAGAAATTTTCTTGGTAATTATAAGGTTGTGAGTTTGACTTTAAATGGAATGCGAATTTTTTTATTGTTAATTCAAAAATGTAGACATCCCAACAGAAACATAGAGAGGAAAAGTTAATATCAAAGCATTTAATAAAAGCATTAAAGAAATTTTTCTTTGAGGTGTATTAAAGGATATCGTAATTTAACAGCTTTTTAATGGTATCTTCTTATAAAGATTTTGATTAGATTATTTTTAGTACTGAAGATAACTGTATATTTGATAGTTCAATTATCAGAAATATGTATCAGTTGATTATTAGACTGAAAAGATTGCAAGTGTTTATTCTCTATTGATAAGCGATGAGATTATTTTTAATGTTAAGATTAAAGTTATTCATGATTTTTCTTTTGTTTTTTGAAGATTCTCATGTATTTTAATTAAAATGGTGGATTTTATAAATTATAAGACATTTGGTTTATTTATAATGATATGTCTCCATTAATAATTTTAAAGAATATTATTACTATTTAGAAAACAGTATTATTAATATAATGAATGTAATTTTTAAACTATTTGTCATATCTGACCCTGCCTTCAGAAGTGGACTATTCCAGATTCCTTACCTGATTGGCTAGCACCAGTTGCTATCCAATTGAATTAAATCCTTCACCAGGGTTCATGCACCAAATCTGCATGTTTCCAGTAAAGTAGAGATCTCTCTTTAAATAGTCAGTCTTTTGGAGGCAACTTCTGTTAACATGAACAACAGAACATGCTATCAATTAAACCTTCTGTCATCAGCAAAGGTATTTATCTATGCAGTGAGGAAAGTTCACCTATGGACTGGAAACTGCTATGTCTAAATTGGAGCCAACTTGAAGCAAACTAAATACATAGCTGGAAGATTTTTACCAGAGATCATGAGGCAGGCTAATCATTTATCTAGAAGTGAGTTCCATACTCAGCTTGACTATCTCAGCATTCAATAGTAACAACTGTATTTATTTGTTTATTCAACTAAAGTGTGTATAATTTTGGACTAATAAATTGTGCATATTAATTGCTGAATAGTTATTCTTCTTGTATCTGTTGCTTTGGAAACAAATATGTAAGCCTAACCAAATGTAACAGACCTGGAAAAATTATAGAATAAACTACACAAGTTATAACAGATTTGGTGCAGTAGCACAGAAATTTTTCCCTCACGACTGGAAAAAATAGAATAAACTATGCTGGTTTAAACAGATCTGGCACAGTAACAGAGAAATTTTTCCCTCATGGCTCAAAAATTACAGTATAAAATATGCCAGTTTCAACATATCTAAACATATGAAATAAATATGCAACTGCATATTTTGCATATTGGTTTTATTAGTTTTCTTTTGGGAAAAAAATTACAATCCCGTAATTTTATTATGGTGGTAATTTTTAAAAAAAAAGAACTATGTAATGTTGAATAAAATTGACTGCAAACACAAAAGCATGTCAATTTGAGCTTTAACCAATCACAGGAGTTTTATTTGCAAGATGGCATAAAAGCTCGCTCTATTGGTTTAAAAGCTTTGTTGAGTTACTTACAATAATGTATCTATAAAACCAAAATAATTTCGAGTAGTTACTTGCATAAATAAATAAAGATGGCAAAAGCAATCGGCTTGATGGCTAAAGCAATTGGCTTGATGGAATATTTTGAACTGGATCAACCTGAGAGCTGGCCAAATTATAAAGAGCATTTGATTCTTTATCTACAAAAAAATCCTGAGGTAAAGTTAGCTATATTAATGACCATACTAGGTCCGCAAACATACGATATACTCAAGTTCCAATCTATGGCTTTAACCCCAGCTGAATTGGACTTTGATAGAGTGTTGACAATCCTCACAGAGTATTTTTTCCTAAACCCTTGACAATAATACAGAGATACCATTTTAATCTCAGCATACAAGAACAGGGTGAAACAGCTAGAGAATTTGCAACACAAATCTGTATAGTAACCTTGAAGTGTGATTTCAAAGACTTCATGAATAAAGCACTTCATGATCATTTTATTTGTGGCATAAATGATCACAATTTGCAGCTGAAAATGTTAATGATTTCAGACCTAGATTTTGAGACAGCAGTAGCTCAGGCAAGACTAGAAGAAACAATAGTTAGTCAAACTAATCCATTAAAAAACTTACAAAGTATGAAGTGCAAAAAATTGAACATAACACCATGTCACCCAAGCACTCAGTCAGCTCAGATAATTCAGCATCAAATAGTCTAAGGCATTGTTATAGATGCATTGAGCATATGCACATGCATACAGAATGTCCATACCACAAAGCAACATGGCTGTTTTGCAAGCAAATCGGACATATAAAGGCAGCATGTCTGAAATTAAAAAGACAAACAGCCAAGTCTATTCCTAAAGATAGTAAAGGCACTTATAAGCAACATAAGCAAGTCGCTTGTATAAACCATATCAGAGATGACATGTCTGGGTTTATACACCCTGTCACAATAAATGATAAACCAGTTAATATGGAACTTGACACAGGGTCAGCAGTGTCTATAGTTTCAAGAGAGACTTGGCAATCATTAATAAAAAAATAAATATAAACTGCACTCTTGCAGTAAGTCAATATCAGACTACCAAGGGTATAATATGAAACTGTTGGATCAAGCAACAGGAAAATTACTATGCCTAACAAAACTATATACCTACCACTGGTAGTGGCATTAGATTACTATAATGATTTAATAGGTTGTGATTGGTTCAGTCATTTAGGGTTCAAAGTGACCAAAGTGAACCAGGTCACAACAGTATCAAAGTTGAAGTTTATTTACTCAGAAGACTTCAACAAAAAGCTGAAACCTGATGCCATACTTCAACTAGAAGATAAAAACAAAATAAAATTCCAAATAGGCACATGAGTATTATGCTGTATGTATTATCGGTCCACAAAATGGATACCAGCAGTGGTGACTTAAATAAAGGGGCTCTACATGTTGAGCAAACAGAAGATGGTCATCATCATCATCACAACCAGGTAAGACTCAACCACATATTAGAAACTATCAAGACAGCAGCAGACAAACAGAAACAAGTTGATTAAGCAAAGATGAAGAGAGGAACAGCAATCAACCAGAGAAAACATCATCCAGTGCATTTCAATGATTATATCCACGAAGGATAATATTAGCCAGGGGAGGGATGTCATATCTGACCATGCCTTTATAAGTGGACTATTCCAGATTCCTTATCTGATTGAATAGCACCCAGTTGCTATCCAATTGGATTAAATCCTTCACTGCGGTTCGTGCACCAAATCCATGTGTTTCCAGTAAGGTAGGGGATCTGCCTTTAAATAATCAGTTTTTTGGAGGCTACGCAGAGAGCAATTACTTCTGTTAACCTGAATGACAGAATGTGTTCTCCTTTAAACCTTCTGCCATCAGCAAAGGTATTTATCTACTCATTATCATGCCATCCACACAGTGAGGCAAGTCCACCTACAGACTGGAAACTGCTACATCCGAATTGGAGCCAACTTGAGGCAAGCTAAATACATAGCTGGAAGAGATTTACTAGAGCTCACAAGGCAGAATAATCCTTTAGCTAGAAGTGAGTTCCAGACTCGGCTTGACTATCTCAGCATTCAATAATAACAACTGTATTTATTCGTTTGTTCAACTAACGTGTGTATATTTTTGGACTAATAAATTGTACATATTAATTGCTCAACAGTTATTATTTCTGTATCTGTTGGTTTGGAAACGAACCTGCAAGCCTAACCAAACATAACACTATTTATTAAATATGTCGACGATTCTCTGTAATAAAAATAAGTTTGTTGACTTTTTAAATCATTTGAATATATTTGATTGTTTTATTATTTTAATATGGAGGGTGCTAATTTGAAATTTGATATTTAAAATTTGAAGATTTATTGATTGGAAGAAATAGGTAAATGAATATAATTGTATTATACTCATTTTGTTCAACAAAAACTTGAGAACTATAATTAAGCCTGATAATTATCAATTTAGCTATAAAAAATCGCGATTGTTTGATTTTCGTTACAGAAATGAAAAATTAAAAATACACACAGAGAGACTGTTTTATAATAGTTACAAAAGTATGGGTTAATCTAATATTTTTGAAGAGTATTTTATTTAGAAACAGACATTTTAAAATTAAATCAAATAATGGTATTAAGAATAAGAAAAGTCTGAGATTATTACATTACATTTAATGACTCTGTTGTAGAATTTTAAACGAAAATAATTAGGTACTGAGAAAAATACATGAAAACGAGATTTATATAAAATTCTTTGTTAAATAAAATGAAAGAGAGATTGGTAATAAGATTAATTTTGGAATCTTTTATAAAATGGTAAGATTTATCTGGGAAAATAAAGTTTAAATGAAAGAGCAAAATTCGTAAAAGCGAGTTAAATTGATAACTTAATTGAGTTCTTTACAGTCTTGAACAGGATAAGGATGATGAATACTGCTTATAAGCTAACTTTATGTTATTTAAAATAATGAGATGAGAATTAGAGATTAAGAGACTCTTTTGTTTAATTATATATATATTATTAACAATTATTTTTAATATATGTAAATATACAAAAACAAACACTTTTTATTTATAAATTATTTATAATGATCTAATTCAAAATATAACAATAATTAAATGCATCTTATTAATAGTAAACAAAAATTAAACAATTTTATGATTTTTGTTTTAAAAACTCGATGTGGAATGCAGCAATTAGTTTAGGACAGTTGGCTTTATCTTTGTTAATTTCTTTTACTGCTTGGTCACACAATATACCTACTTCATTACTTGATATTGCATTAGATGTTTCTAAAAATTTATCCATTAACGCTACCAGTTTTACAACAACATCATAATCTACATTAGCTTGCTTACACTTTTCTTTTCCTTTAGGTGTCGTCAAAACTTTTTTATTTTTATCGATAAGTGCTTTGGGATATCTAAAAATAATATATATATATATAATATGAATAAAATGTCAGTTAATTAAAAACTATTGTAATAACGATATAAACAATAAATATAATGGTAATTAACTATTATATACAAACTTTCAACCCACAGAAATATTTACCAACCTTTCTTTACCAACTCAAATCCCATGGAACTCAAATTTTAATGTTAGCAGCTTGTCTATTTTAATAAATAGAAATAAAATGAATATGATTAAGAGACAAGTTGCTAATGTTAAAATTCAGGATTCATGGGATTTGAGTTGATGACATTTGCTGTTTGCTTCCATTACATTTTTTGAATTTAATAGTTAATTATTAGAAAAAAAACAATAATTATATTTTCCTTTCTTAATTTGATTTTACAAATATCCCTAACATTTGGCTATGAATAAGTTAGTCACAATTCAAAATATATTTCTATAAAAAAATTAAATACTTAAAAAATATGTTTACTGAGATGACAAGTTTTTTCATGTGATCAAAAAGAAAATAATTTAATTAACCAGGTAGAAGAATATGTTAATATCAGATTTGCCATTAGTAAAAACTTTGGGACCTATTAATTTCATTAATATTTAGATGAAAATTGAGGACAAATATCCAAATCTTCATAAAAATAGACAGAATGGGAGTACTATTTACAATAATCTATTTATACCAAATAAAATTTTGAATAATATTGACTATGAAATCAAAATTAGAATTGATGCACAAGCCTATCTCTCTTTCTCTAGTTTTAGGAAATTTGCAAAAAAATATTCTAACTATTGAAAAACACAAAAATTAAGATGTTATTAAATATTAAATATGCTTATTTAATACATAATTAGCATATATTTAATAAGTTCAATTCTATAATATGCTTTACAAAATATAACTATATCGATATTGCCTGTCTTAAAATTATCTTTTTTTATAGGACTAGAGAAATTATCTGCCTTAGACTTTGTAAGCTTAAATCCAATCATAGAAGTCCAAACATTATTTTTTTAAAATTTCAGTATTTTTGAATCTGGAAATACAACTTTTAGTGTTATTCTCAATTTTGGTCACTAGTATTCTAAAATTTTCATTGTATATATTGTTCATCATTATGTGAAAAGTTTAATTAATCCTACTGTATTCTGATAGATTTCTTTGTTTTCACTTTACGCTTTTGATTTTACTTTAATAATAAACCACTATTTTTTTTATCTGAATATGATAAATTTGACATCATTTGGTAGTTATTTTTGTTTAGAAATTAAATAAATTAAAAAAAATCACATTTGATTTTTGAAATTATTTTAAAAATTAGATTTTAATCAAAACAGATAAAATAGATTCAATTTGCAAAATGAATGAAATCTTCTTTGTTTGATGTTTGTTTTAAAATTCTGAACAAATTATTTTCAATAATTAATAAATCAATCAAATTATGCTTTAAATGTTTATGATTCTTTATTGCAGATTGTTTAGAGATGGCATTTTTTAGACTATTGATTTTATCACAGTTATAATCTCCATAGTGATGTTACTAAGAAGAATATAAGCTTTTATATTTAAAAATAAAACATTTCTGTAAAAAAATAAATATTTAATAGTATATATTTTTGACTTTCAATATTTATCATACAATTACAATACAAAAATAATCATAAAACCTCTACAAAATTAAGGTTTTAGATTACAATAATATTTTCTCAAAATAATATTGGAACATTTGAGATCACCAAAAAATAAATAACATCCATCATAGTGTGATTTATGATTACTTTGAAATTCCTGCTTATTTCATTGTCCTGACATTAAAAAAAAGTTTTTTTAAATTAAAATATTAAAAAAATACATGAATGTTAAAGTTTGTAAATTAAAAAAGGTTCACAAAATTTCTCACTAGAGGGAGAAAAAGAAATTTTATTATTTGACTTTGGATTATAAAATATCATAATGAAAAACTTGTAAGACTCACACAAACATGAATGTTGGACTAGTGTTCAATAAATAAACAAAATGAGCTAATTTCCAAGAAGATACATTTATAAATTCATCACTTAAAAGTTTTATTTTTTGCAGGTAAAATATTCCTTATATAAAGAAAATCATATTTTCAAATATCAAAATTGTTTTTTTTTTTATAAACACAAATGTTACTGCAAATTTTAATTACCCTCAATTTTATATAACTAAGCAGCAACAGCATTGTACCCAATTACACAATCAATGCATAAAAAGTAAAGTGAAAAATAATAATAATAACAATGATAAATTCTCTAGAAATTGCAATTAGAAACTATAAATAAAACAAAAACCCTTGCACACTCCTTTATGCATGGATAAATTGGATTCCTATACTCTATTAAAACTTCTATTTGCAATTCAACATTCTTTTTCCTCCCATTTCACACTCTATTTATCTATCCACTCATCTATCTATCTATCTATCTATCTATCTATCTATCTATCTATCTATCTATCTATCTATCTATCTATCTATCTATCTATCTATCTATCTATCTATCTATCTATCTATCTATCTATCTATCTATCTATCTATCTATCTATCTATCTATCTATCTATCTATCTATCTATCTATCTATCTATCTATCTATCTATCTATCTATCTATCTATCTATCTATCTATCTATCTATCTATCTATCTATCTATCTATCTATCTATCTATCTATCTATCTATCTATCTATCTATCTATCTATCTATCTATCTATCTATCTATCTATCTATCTATCTATCTATCTATCTATCTATCTATCTATCTATCTATCTATCTATCTATCTATCTATCTATCTATCTATCTATCTATCTATCTATCTATCTATCTACCTATCTATCTATCTATCTATCTATCTATCTATCTATCTATCTATCTATCTATCTATCTATCTATTAGTACAAAATGAGTTACTTACATTTCACTAGTCGATAAATCTGAAAAATATTGATGTTATATTAGACTTAAGGAATAATAAAAAGTAAAAATTTCCTTTTTTTTTTTGTATTTAAAAGTGAAATATATTTTAAGGTTGTATATCAGTTACTTAAATACAAATCATTTTAAATCGGTACTTAGGATACAGCCAAATGATTTACATTTTTCTGCTTTGACAGACAAATAATTTTGAATAGAATGACACAAAAATTATTTTTTTAATAACATAAAAGTTATCTTATATTTTTGGAAATTGATTATTTGGAAAATTTCTCATATCTATAAGATGATTGACATTTATTTTGTTGAAAGTAGTAGTCTTCCCATATAAGTAAATGAGGATTAACTCATGAGAATATCTTGCCAATCAAAATAAACACACATTTAGAAATATATATATATATATGTAAATACATTTGGATAAGTGTATATGTTTAAAATATTTTTTGCTCAATTATTTTACCACTACTAAAGCAAAAAAAAAAAGAATTTTTTTTCCAGTCACTGTAAAAATACAATATATATATATATATATAACAACCCAATCATTAGGCAGACGAAATATAGTGGAACATAACGTATGAATAAACAGAAAAGAAATTGCTCCAAACGCTGAAGTCAACTGCAATGAAAAGACTTGTCACCAAATGTAATAAAAAACAATATATGAATAAAAAAAAAAATTATCAAATATTAAGCAGACAAATGAAATAAATGTATTCAATTGCTCCAATTAGTTGTGTCAAATGATAGAATGTAGTATCGAAATGAAGAATAATAAAATTATCCCAATCATTGGACAACAAGTATAATATAAAACTATTTACATATGAGAAATGAAATCAAATATAGCCGAAAACCATATTCATATGAAAGAAATAAAATGTAATAGAATGCCCCTAACTAACTACATATTAAGTAAAATTTGGTACTACAAAGCATAAATAAGACCTATCAAATAATTATTCTCAGGGTTATTTTGACTATTTATTAAAATATATATTGGAAGCAAAGGGAATTTTATTGAATCTAATATATATCTATAGACAAGAGTATGTATAATTTAACATTTTAATAGGCTTCAATAAATAGTTACCCAAAACACAATATCACTATTTAGTTGACAAAGAGTTAATCAACTTAACTATTGAATCCTATACTAAAAAGAGAAAATAAAAAAAAATATTAATAAATTTTAAATGAAAAAAAAATTCAAAGTCATTTTTTATATAAAACAAATGATATAAGCTTTATTTCAAGATAATGATTGGATCTTTTGAAATAGCATAAATATATATGTGTGTGCAAAACACAAAAAATAATTTGCTTTTCAAATGTTCAATTTTTTTATATAAATCAAACAAAAGATTTACTGATATTATAATAAACATAACTTGAAATCTATATTTTACATAGGAATTGTATAAAACATTTATAAAATTATATCAATAAACAAATAAATTGGTGATAGCTTGTCAAATTAATAATTTAAATCATAGATGTATTTTTTAAAAAATTGGACCAGGAAGCAGGATGATACAAAAGATTATATTAAGAGCTTCTTCAAACAATGCTATAAGAATTTATCCACCTTACTTATTTTGAACTATATTTTTTATTAAGAGTATCAACCACTTGGACTTCTTATCATTATAAGGCTTAACTCCTAGCCTGCAAAGTTCAACATTTATTCCATAAATCCATTAACTTAGGATTTACTACACCTAGCAATATACATATATATATATATATATATTCTATATGAGCCCTTATGTATAAACAAAACATATATATATATATATATATATATATATATATATATATATATATATATATATATATATATATATATATAAACAAGACAACTTCTAAATGCAAATGTGGGGATATTATATATAACTTCAATATTTAATACTACAAATTGACACAATCTTTTCAAAATACATCTGATAATAAAACTATTGAAATAATTGAAGAGTTAAGTAAATTACTAAATAATATCAGAATTTATACATAATCCCTATGCAAATAAGATTTCTTTATTTGTTTCTCTGTTTACATCTCATATAACATTTATTAATATATATATATATATATTGTAAATATCGATAAATCTATCTATATTTTAAAAATCATTTATTAAAAAAAAATCTTTTTGAGATGATGTTTATATATGAAGTATTATTATTGTTTATGGTTATTAGTTATAGTTGTTTGGATATATTATTTTATTTATTTGTTGATGGTACATCATTGTGAATATTTAACTATTGTTATTATTATTATTCTTAATGGTGAGATGTTTAATAGTAATACATATATGTTCTAATTATTATAAATAAATAAAGACATATAAATTGTTGATTATAAAAAAGATTATTTTATTTGTGGTGATTATTAAAAAAATGTAATGTTATTATTTATGTATATATACATATATTTTAAAAGCTGTCAAATAAAATTTCGATTTAATATTTTTTTTTTTATATGGTTAATATTTTTTTGAATGTTAATTGTTTAAAAGAAAACATATGTAACAATGGTTTTTAAAACAGCATTTGCTGGCATGCGGAGAACAACAACAGCAACAAAAAGAAGCCATTATTATTAGGATAGTGATTAAACAAACAAAAGGATAAAAATTTGTTGTACTTTGTTTCTTTGAAATTGCCATTCTTAAGAATAGTGGAATAAGATAAATTTCTGTAATCAATACATAAACATGACTGGCTAATATATATATATCACAGCCAAGGGGCTGTGCCATTTCCTTTCATTTATTTCAAAGCAGTTTAAAAAGAAAAACTAAGGAAATTTCAAAACATGAATTTCAACGTGTCTAAAGCCGAAATTTGACATAGCTATCTGGAATCTATAATGGTCAATCTAATAATAATCTGGAGGTAACTAGAATTAATATATTGGATTCAACATTTCAATTTATTTATTTATTTTTTAAGGAAAAAATTTTAGAAGGATAAAAATATACATACATCCATGAATTGACAATTTTCTCTAACGTGATAGTTTCTTCACTTTAACTAGAATGCATTCTAATATTAAATGAATAAAGGAATAAAACAATAGAATAAGTTGACTTTGAAAAGAAAAATAAACAAGTTAAACTTTAAAACAAAATGTAGTAAATAATTTTATTAATATAAATGATATATATATTTTTGAGATCGATATTTTTTTTTATTTAATTATAAAAATAAAACGTTTTTATAAATATCATACTATTTAATTCAAGTGTTTTGTTTTCTAAAAAACAACAAACACTTAACAGGTGTCAAAATTAACACTTAAGTAATTTAAAATTCAAAAGTATGGCTTATAAGTTTGGATGCATATGGGTTGCTATATGTATATTTTAATAAGTAAAATATTATATATGCAAATTTTATTATAAATTTTTTTTTCTTTATTATTTATTTATCTATTTTAATTTTTTTAAACTTCATATAATAATTCTTATGCAGATCTAAACAATAAATTATATATGTGCTGGATATAATATACTTTTATTTTTGTTTATTTTTAATTTTGAATATTTATGAATATAAATATGGATTTCTGTTTATAATAATGCACACTTGTTAAGCACAAATATGTCTTTATCTATTTAACATATATACTTATTGCAAGTATATATGTATATATATTTTTTTTGTATTTGGGTTTGTATTTAAAACATCAATATTACCTAAAATTAAACCATAATATAAAAATAAACGATGTACTATTTGTTTTATAAGTAATGCCTTTGTAGTTTATTTGAAAAAGTATTAATATTTTATTTTTATTTTTCTTTTAGTGCCGGAGTCATTATGAAATTAATTGAATTCACAATTTAATAGAGGATAACTTCGTATTTCACTTATTATTTAGTCTTTAAGTTACTTACACATATTATTATTCATTGATATGTCTAAATATACATAAATTTACTTATTAGATGTGTATATTGGATTTAATAGAATTCCCTTTGTTTCTGATATATATTTGATTAGTTAGTCATATCAACCTTGAAAATAAATTATAATGATAGATCTCATTGCTCTGTATGATTTTAGATTTATTTCATGTATAGCTAGTTGGAAGGGCATATAAACAAGTTATTTAAATATAACTGGGATAATTTTATATTTGGTTCATTTAAATTATACAATTTATTATATTAAGCTTTCTCAACAATTGGATTTATTTAGATTACATATATTCCATTACATTTATCATCCAATGTTTGAAGTATTATTTTCTTCTCATATATTGATGTTTCATTACATTTGATGTATAATATGTTTATATGATATATTTTCCATTACATTTGACACCACAAACTGTGGGTGCCAGTTAACTGATGATTGGTATAATGGAGTAAAAGTATGTTTCATTACATTTGGATGCCACAATGTGGTCAGCATAATATGTTTGTTCAATTGTCCATTACATTTGGCACCTCAAAGTTAGGGGCTTGGTTAACTAATGATTATTGTTGCAAAAGTTCATGTTTATTTTCATTTGAGATCATATATACATTGTCCATTACATTTGGCGCCCAACATGGGGCACGAAATAAGCTAATTAGGGCTTGAAATACCCCACATACCTGAGAGATGTGTAGTATATATCTTGATGTGAGATGTATAGTTTAAAGAAAGAGAGGCATTTTTGTGTATTTTTTATATATAGAAATATTTTGACCTTATGTTTAGATGGTGACGGTTACTGTTATTGTATTTTTTATGATGAGAGATAAATACATTCATGAACCAGCTTAATTTCAATTTAAAAATTATATTGATGGCATTAAATTATAGAGTAATAATTTTGTCCATATTTGGAAAATTTATGTTGTAGAAAATCTATAATTTTGAAGGTTAGAGTGGATATTTGATTGTTGAAGTTTGGTTGGTTTTGCTGCAAGTATTGATGATGGATGGGGAATTTTTGTCATTGTATTGAGGGTGTGATGTATTCATATCACTTGTGACTGATTGATCTCATTCACTGCTCCAACCCAAATTTTGATGTTTGTTACTATTTATCATGAAGCAGTTAACAGTAGTCCTGCCATGATTTTACCTCTAAGACTCCAGAGAGAGTTTGGTATAGTTCTTTTTGATATATGTATAATATTTTCCTCCAAGACTCCCAAAGATGAGCAAGGAAATATTTTATAAATAATAACCCCTAAGACTTAGATGTAAGCAGGGTAGTATAATATTGTTAGAAAGAAAACTATTATGGGTTGTAGTAGCTTAGAGAGATTGAAATGTGATGATCATCTGAGTGTTCATGGAACATTGTATGCTTTAAGAGCAGTGATTGAATTCTTTTATCTATCTCAAAATTGTGAAATTCTAATCATTCTTTTGGCTGTCAGTATCTGTCAGATCTTTAGAGAAATAGATGAGTATATAACCTAAATATATAGCACCAAACTTAGAGCTCAGTTAATTAATTATTGTTGGTGACAAATAATCTATTACATTGGTTATAAACTAAGGTTTGAAAACAAACATATCAATATTTTATTTTCTATTATAAGTGACCTTTAAACATGAAGTTCAATTAGTGTATATTTGTTGATGACAAATTGCACTAGTACAATTTTTAGTAAAATAATGTTTTGGGCACTAGAGTAAATAGTTAGTGGAGTTGATTTTTTTTATGTATATGAAATGGTATTAAGTTTTAAGGTCCAGTAAATTTATAGGCATCAATTTAATAAATTTATGCTTAACTACCATTATCTTGAGTGCGAAAGTTATCTCACAATATTATTGAATTAGTTGTTTTCAAGGCATGTGAACATTTTTTTATATTTTAAATATTTCGACGTTATATTGAATTTGATATGAAATTTCCACATTGTATAAGGGTAGAATCTTCCTTATCATCATATATAAATAAATGTTAGCTAGTGACATTAGTTGCTACTCTCTACATATATATATATATATATATATATATATATATATATATATATATATATATATATATATATATATATATATATATATATATTAGAGAAATTTTTTTGATGTTATGGTTATAGATGAGATTTTTTTTATAAGCCAAGAAATTCATGAGTTCAAACAACTGAAATTTAGATTGTTGGATAGCTGCTATGAATAATAAAATTAAAAGGCTTGTACTTTGCTTAGTTGAGTAATTGCTTGTTGGGATAATGATTGGAGATGGTGAGCCCTTGATCTGTGGTGATTATTATATAGAAATATATATGTATATCTTAGACTTTTTTATATCAGTATATAATATTACAGTACTAGTAATAATGGATAATAGTAATGAAATGCCAGTTAGTGGTAATTTTGATTTAACCCTTTTCCCGCCTCCTACGAGGCTCCTCGTAGACATCTGACGTCACTCTAACTCTGCCAGTTCTTATGCTAAAAAAATTGTTTGATAGGTTTTGAATAGGTTTTTAAAAGTTCTGTAAGATGGTGCCCTCTTCCGATTTATTTTACAAGTAAAAAATAAAAAAAAATGCATTTAAACCTAAACAAAGAAAGAACATCATTTGTAATTGGTTGTTAGTGAGCTCTCAGCCGAAAAAGACATTCTGATTGGCTGGAAAGAACAAAGAAACCACCTGATCCAAGAAAATAAAGAAAAACGCTGAGATTTTCATTTCGAATGCAATTTTAAGTATTAAAAAAATATAATTTCAGAAATTAAACTAGTTTTTTAAAAAAAAAACTAAAAAAACAAAATTATTTTCGAAAAATATTGAAGATTTTAGTAAAAATATTAAAGAAATATTTAAAAGAAATATTTACTTTTCTATAACGTAAAAGTTGACCTTTTTGTTTATATTATAGCTTTTATGTTGCCAAAATTGAATATTTTAGAATAAATAAATAGCAATTTATTTTTGAAAGAACTTTCATTCTCTTCATAACCTGAAAAATTAGTAATATACTTTTTATAAACATATCTGAGTTGAATTTAATATTATAGGTGAATATGTTTTAACAATAGGCTTTGTCTTCAGTTTGTGAGTTGGCCAATTAAAAGATTTGATTTTTACCTCATACAACCAATCATTTAATTAGCGGTTAAAAGGTTAAGGAATTTAATAGAGATGTTATGAGCTGAGATAAAAACCAATTATGATGATCTTAGAGCTGAGATAAAAACCAACTCTGAGAAACTAGAGTCTAGATTAAATACCAATTATGATAAACTTTCCTTTAGATTAAAAACAAATTCTGATGAACTTTCCCAGAAACTAGAGACTAGTTTAAAAACTAACTCTGATGAACTAAAAGAGGAACTTAGAACTGAGATGAAAGTCAATTCTAATGAACTTTCTAGAGAATTAAAAGTTGCATCAAAAGCTCTGGTTGATGATAGTGTTATGAGTATAGACACAAAAGTTGAAGAAGAACTGAAAGAATTAAAAGAGTCTGACGAAATCTGTAGTAAAAATCTTGAATTAGTTCATGAAAATTTTGAAGAATACAAAGAACTCATTGAAGTGATTAGTAAAAATATAAAAGAAAATGAAGAGTATGTTAAAATGGTTGATAAAGATACTGAATTATATGATAAAATTTTAAAAGAATCTCAAGGGTCTCTTGAATTAATTAATAATGATAATGTAAGAGAGAGTATGTTGTTTGAAGAGGTAGTTGAAAGAAAGACTATAAAGAAACCTAATAATTTTGATGAATACTATAGTGAGGATAAAAGAGTTGATGAATCTGTAGAAATAAAATTAAATTCTTTAGGTGAAAAATATCTAAAGTTATTAGACAATGAATTACCAAAAATTACGGATAATACCAGTAATAAATTTAAAAATAAAATGCAAAATCTAGTTCAAAAATGTACCATTAATTGTGGAAACATTTATACAAAAATTAATATTTACAAAGAAATATTCTTCACAAGAATTAACGATATAATGCATAATGTAAATTTTATGAAAGTAGAAATTGATCAAAACAGAGATTTAGGCAAAGCCAAAATAAAACTTAAATTCAGAAGTAAGGAGAAAATTAAAATAGATTTTCTTAAAGAGGTAATTTATCCCAATAAAAATATGAAGAAAATTAAAGTAAAATTTAAAGAGATGAGTAGAGAGAAGATTAAGATAGATTATCTTAAAGGAAGTATAGATTATATAAAAGAAATTGGAAAAGCTAAGATCAAACTTAAAATGATAAAAGATGATCTCATTAATATAGATTTTCTTGAAGAAAATGTAAATAAAGAAAAAGATATTGGAAAAGCCAAAGTTAAACTTAAAGTTATAGATGGAATGATAAATAATATTGATTTTCTTGGAGAGAATATTGATAAGAAAAAAAATGTAGGGAAAGCAAAGGTAAAATTTAAAGTAATGAGTAAAAAGATATTTGGTCTGAATCTTGGTAGAAAGAGGATTGATGAGGAAAAAGAAATTGGCCCAACCAAAATTAAACTTAAAATAATATGTGGTGATGTGCTTAATGGAGATTTTCCTCAAGAAAATATAAATAAAGCAAGAAATTTAAGTAAACCTAAAGTTAAACTGAAAAGACTTAATATAGAACAGAATGATTTTCAAAATGATTTTCAGAAATTTTTAATACTGAAGTTATATCACATCAATCTGATTTGCAATTTTTAAAGGATTATTTAGAAAATTTGAATGAATACCATTCAAAATTGCCCAGAGTATTGTTTTCAATTGAACATAGAACAAGTGAGTTAAAACAAAGACTTACTCAAGCTGATGATGTTTATCAAAATAGTTAAATGAAAGGTAATAGATTATCTGATAAAATAGAAACTGTTATTAATAAAATTAAGAATTATGTTAGTGCTTATGATCAAGTTATTATTTATGTAAAGGATATAGAAACAGAATCTAAGGAGATCATAGCAAAATCTTTAGATACTGATCCCAAAGTTATTTAAAAGCAATTGAATTATACCAAAACGTTATATAAAAATCTTGTAAATCAAAGCAAAATTCTTTACAGAGTTCAACAAAATGAAAATTAAAAGGTACTTTTGATTATTATTTTTTTAAAGAAAACTTGGACAAAGATCTAGATGATCTGAAAGATAGATATGAACAAATTAATATGGTTATTAATAAGAAAAGTAATATTCTTTAAACCATGTTAGTCCTTAGAAAGATTACAAACTTGAGAAGTATTTTTTTTCAATATCTCCTAATTCATTAGTTATTTGCAAAGACATTTTTTTCAGTGGATTAGAGGGTATTGTAAATATCGATAAATCGATCTATATTTTAAAAATCATTTGTTATTAAAAAAAATCTCTTTGAGTTGATGTTTATATATGAAGTATTATTATTGTTTATGGTTATTAGTTATAGTTGTTTGGATATATTATTTTATTTATTTGTTGATGGTACATCATTGTGAATATTTAACTATTGTTATTATTATTATTCTTAATGGTGAGATGTTTAATAGTAATACATATATGTTCTAATTATTATAAATAAATAAAGACATATAAATTGTTGATTATAAAAAAGATTATTTTATTTGTGGTGATTATTAAAAAAATGTAATGTTATTATTTATGTATATATACATATATTTTAAAAGCTGTCAAATAAATTTTCGATTTAATATTTTTTTTTTATATGGTTAATATTTTTTTTGAATGTTAATTGTTTAAAAGAAAACATATGTAACAATGGTTTTTAAAACAGCATTTGCTGGCATGTGGAGAACAACAACAGCAACAAAAAGAAGCCATTATTATTAGGATAGTGATTAAACAAACAAAAGGATAAAAATTTGTTGTACTTTGTTTCTTTGAAATTGCCATTCTTAAGAATAGTGGAATAAGATAAATTTCTGTAATCAATACATAAACATGACTGGCTAATATATATATATATATATCGCAGCCAAGGAGCTGTGCCGTTTCCTTTCATTTATTCCAAAGCAGTTTAAAAAGAAAAACTAAGGAAATTTCAACACATGAATTTCAACGCGTCTGAAGCCAAAATTTGACATAGCTATCTGGAATCTATAATGGTCAATCTAATAATAATCTGGAGGTAACTAGAATTGATATATTGGATTCAACATTTCAATTTATTTATTTATTTTTCAAGGAAAGAAATTTTAGAAGGATAAAAATATACATACATCCAAGAATTGACAATTTTCTCTAACGTGATAGTTTCTTCACTTTAACTAGAATGCATTCTAATATTAAACAAATAAAGGAATAAAACAATGGAATAAGTTGACTTTGAAAAGAAAAATAAACAAGTTAAACTTTAAAACAAAAGGTAGTAAATAATTTTATTAATATAAATGATATATATATTTTTGAGATCGATATTTTTTTTTATTTAATTATAAAAATAAAACGTTTTTATAAATATCATTCTATTTAATTCAAGCGTTTTGTTTTCTAAAAAACAACAAATGTTTAACAGGTGTCAAAATTAACACTTAAGTAATTTAAAATTCTAAAGTATGGCTTATAAGTTTGGGTGCATATGGGTTGCTATATGTATATTTTAATAAGTAAAATATTATATATGCAAATTTTATTATAAAAAAAATTTTTTTTTATTATTTATTTATCTATTTTCATTTTTTTTAAACTTCATATAATAATTCTTATGCAGACCTAAACAATAATTTATATATTTGCTGGATATAATATACTTTTATTTTTGTTTATTTTTAATTTTGAATATTTAAAAATATAAATATGGATTTGTGTTTATAATAATGCATACTTGTTAAGCACAAATATGTCTTTATCTATTTAATATATATACTTATTGCAAGTATATATGTATATATTTTTTTTGTATTTGGGTTTGTATTTAAAACATTGATACTACCTAAAATTAAACCATAATATAAAAATAAAGGATGTACTATTTGTTTTATAAGTAATGCCTTTGTAATTTATTTGAAAGAGTATTAATATTTTATTCTTATTTTTCTTTTAGTGCCAGAGTCATTATGAAATTAATTGAATTCACAATTTAATAGAGGATAACTTCGTATTTCACTTATTATTTAGTCTTTAAGTTACTTACACATATTATTATTCATTGATATGTCTAAATATACATAAATTTACTTATTAGATGTGTATATTGGATTTAATAGAATTCCCTTTGTTTCTGATATTTATATTTGATTAGTTAGTCATATCAACCTTGAAAATAAATTATAATGATAGATCTCATTGCTCTGTATGATTTTAGATTCATTTCATGTATAGCTAGTTGGAAGGGCATATAAACAATTTATTTAAATATAACTGGGATAATTTTATCTTTCTTCATTTAAATTATACAATTTATTATATTAGGCTTTCTCAACAATTGGATTCATTTAGATTACATATATTCCATTACATTTATCATCCAATGTTTGAAGCATTATTTTCTTCTCATATATTGACGTTCCATTACATTTGATGTGTAATATGTTTATATGATATATTGTCCATTACATTTGGCACCACAAACTGTAGGTCCCAGTTAACTGATGATTGGTATAATGGAGTAAAAGTACGTTCCATTACATTTGGATGCCACAACGTGGTCAGCATAATATGTTTGTTCAATTGTCCATTACATTTGGCACCTCAAAGTTAGGGGCTTGGTTAACTAATGATTATTGTTGCAAAAAGTTCATATGTTTATTTTCATTTGAGATCATATATACATTGTCCATTACAATATATATATATATATATATAATGTGAATTGAATACAATCATCTAAGGATATTAAATATATATATATATTATTTATAAATTTTATATATTATTTATAATTGTTTTAAATTGACATTTACTAATTTATTTGTACAATTTAACATGTAAAGTTTCTGACAAAAAAAATATACATATATATTAACTAATACAATCAAATATTTAATTGATCAATTTTAAGTCACAATATCTGCAAGTTTTATTTTTTTTAAATAAGTGTTACAATAAAGAAAAAAAAATGAATGACTATATTGATTAATTTTCCTTATTTCCAATCTCTTGTTTACATTAAAAGTATTTGATTTTATCTCATTCCATAGTACGAAATGACTTTGGAATATATATACAAATTAATGATGCATAGATATTAATAATGCATAGACTTGTAGATCTTTTGCTGAAGCTATTAACCTTTGGCAAGTTTCTCATATTATTTATATTAACAAATTAGCTCAAGCAATTAATTGATTTAATACTCAAGTTAAAATTATTAAAGGAAATTTATGTAAATTTCCAACGCTTTCCACTGATTATTAAACATTTTTCCAAGCTGTTAATTAAGGATAGAATAAGCAAATGAATGGGGTGAGACACCCTCAGATAGCAATTAAGTTCTTAACCTGCCATTCTAATGGTAAATTCCAGTTCTATAACTTTATAGTTATGCTAGAATAAGAAATTGTAAGTATATAAAGTACATCTCTGATCGACTCCTCTCCTAATTTATAATGGCAATCTTTTTTATATTATTGTTTCCATAGTGATCGCTTTCTATTATTTAAATCATTTTTATTTTTCACACTAGCTTTTTTAAAAAAAAAAAAAATTAGTAGAACAATTGTTAATATTTCTTAAAACATCAAAACAAAATAATATCAATAAAAATACATACACACATATATATATATATTACATTGAAAAATGTATTTTACTCTTTACCAAATGGATAAATAAATAAACAACAAATAACATTACATCTTAAATAATTCTCAAAAATAAAAGTACAATCTACTAACAATTTAGATTCTATTGTTTGAAATTATTTATATATATACACACACGAGAATTTATATACATTGCCATTTAAAATCCCATTATCAGAAAACAAAGCATATATTATCAATAAACAAAAATGAATCAAATAATAATAACAATAACTTACAAAAATAACAACCTATTTACAAATCCTTAAGTAAAAACTAAATCAAAGAGATTTTTTTAAGACTATAATGGCACTTTAAAAGAAAGAATGTTTTTTCCATCCCTTATAATACATATATAAACATCATTTCCTTAGAGTGTTGCAAATCATGCAATACATATAGCAATTTATAACAGTAGATTTAAGATTATTAATATTAAAAATAAATATTGCTAAATTTACTATACAATCGATGGTACTTAAGATAGTTAATAAAAATTTTTTTTTCTCAAAAAATATGCATAACGCACAAGGATTAGCCAGTTCTTTTAAATAGTTTAGATAAAATAGATTGAAACAAAATTATTTCAGGCACTTCAATTGGAACTTTCATTTATCCAAGTTTATTCACATATATTTATTTCTAAGAGTGATTATTTATTTATCTGTTTCTCTTTATATATATATATAATTGGAAAATCTGTTTCTCTTTATATATATATATAATTGGAAAAGGTTAGGGTGAATTTGAGGTGACTATGGAGAGATGGGAAACCATTATCGTCCCCATTTTTTAATTCATCAAATATATATATATAAAGTGAGCATAAACAAAACCATAAAGTGTATATCCAGCATTGCAGGAGAATAATAATTTTTAATATTCAACAATCAACAAAGACCAGCCAAAAATCCACAGTGGGCCTTATGAATGGATTCAAAAGGTGTCCATTACAAACAGGCAATTTATTTAGCTACTACCAAACCTAAAGCAAAATACAACACAAAACATGAAATGCACATACCAAAGTTCTAATCCATTATTCGTAATAAAAATAATGCTGAGGTACTAAAGCATGTTCATAATCATCAATGTCTGATCATAGAGTTCCATGAGTGTGCAAGACAACTAAATGCTAATAAAGAAAACACATGTAAAATTTAGTGCATAGACAAATCCCTACATCCATATATCTAACCATTGTACTCCAAATTAGCTTAAGAAGGTAGTACTCTATGACCTGTTGCTGTGATCAAAAAATAAATAAACAAGATGGTGTATTGTAATTTATTTTAAAATATTTTTACTGGGATAAATTAAAAACAATCTCTCATACTCTAAACTGCCTTGAAATCAAGTCACACATACTGTCAATTCAAAAACAGATAGTTGGAAAAAGAAAAACATTAACATTAAAATATATTTTAAACAATTATTTAATAAACTAACTGATTAATAATTGAAAAAAAAGTTGACATAATAATATGAACATTAAAATGTATTCATTTTACCAAAAATATAGTTTTATAAAAATTATAATTAACCAGTTGATTTCTAATCATTGAATTAATTAACTTTTGCTTCTGTTGATTTATTTCTTTAAATATCAAAAGTTGAAAAAACAACCTTTCCATATCATATATAATAATCTTTATTTTTTGCTTAATTAACTCTTCGTTAGGTTTTGGAAAGTAAAAAAGATATGTCTCAAAAATTGTTAAATATAATTTAATAAAATTTAAATTACTTAAAAAATCCCATTTTTATAATTTTTAAGAGAAAAGCAAATGGTTTAAGAATATGTTTCATATAAAAATTATTAAATTAATAAAATTCTTCCAAATTATCAATTATTCTTCTTATAAAAACATCTTTTTTAAAACTATAAATGAAAATACAATGTGCACTTAAAGCAAAATACATTTAGCCATGGTTTAAATTTCTTTGGTGTTTTTCTTTGCATTTATAATTTTCAGTTTTTTCAGTAATGTATATGGTTAATTGTCCCTTTTTCAAATGCAGTTTTTTAGGTTAACAAGCAGCAACACTTTGATCAGTTTCAATTAAAATTTTCCAGATTAGGCTAACACATAGAGATTCCTATGTTTTTCTTGATTGAAGAAAATGTTGCAGATTACTTCATGGACATTTTTTTCTTTACATTTTATTCCAGTGAAGAAAATTACATAAGGAAAATAATGTCTAGCTTTTAACTAAATTTAGCACATAATTTCATTGTAGAAAACATTTTTATATCTAAACTCATAGTGTGCTAACAGCTTGATTAAAACTTCAACAGCATGGATACTGCTTCTTTTTAACTCTTCTTTAGCAGTTGTGTCAGGGACATATTTTTTTTACTGTCTGTTACAGCAGATGAATCAGGATTGACTGCCACTTACAAAGTACTTAGGGCTTTTGATTAAGCAACATGTCTAATTTTCAAACAAACCTGTCTTCAACTCCTCACATTTCTGTTTTCAATATGACAAGATGTAGTAATAAACTATCAGGTCAACTTTTATAAACAAAATTGTTTAGTTATTTTTCTTCTGAAACATTCACATTGGAAACAAGTCACAAACCTAAGTTATAATCATAACACTTTTTACATTTCTTTTTAATGAAACTTTTCTTGCAAAAATAAATCAGTAAATTACACTGGGTTTATAAACTCTTCTTGTTGTATTGAAGAGAGATAAAATGCAAAAAAAAACAACATCCCTGATTAATTAAAGTTTAACAAAATTGTTAAAATCTTATTTCTTCCTTTTTAAAATCTTCCTAAACACACAATTTTATCTTTCTTAAAAGGTTAAGATTAAAATTGATAAATAATTTATTGAAGACAACATTTTTTCTCTTAGTACATTTTTTTTCAAAAATTAAAATCAACTGTTAAGTTGATAAAATTATTAGAGAGAGAACAAAAGGAATTATTAATCTGATTTTATAATTTTTCTCTCTTCATTACCAACATTTACAAATTATATTACGTATTAAAATATTCATATTATCTTGAAAAAGAAGGTTTGAAAATTATTTAAAAATTGTCTAGAATTTTTATATTATCATTTGATATCCCCTTATATCCTTTCAAAAAAAAAATATATATATATATATATATATATATATATATATATATATATATATATATATATATATATTATTATTAAAATAAAATATATAAAAAAATATATTTATATTTATATATTAATAAATAAAAGAAATTATTTTTATATAATTTAATATTTTTTAAATTTCACTTTACCAAAAAAAAATTTAAAGGGGAAATTATTAATTATTAGATATATCCTATCCAATCTGTACCATTTGTAACTATATTAATTCATCATAGCATAGATAAAGAAATTATAGAATCACTGTGCCACTTGAAAATATCAGCATTAAAGATTCTTGGTATTTATTTATATATTGGGGCAGTCATTTGAACAATAAAACATACTGGCCATTGTCATCTAATAAAAATAATATTAAATATAGCAACTGAATAAAAGTACCCACTGTGAGATTCCTGGAGTGCCTTATGCTTATCTCCAATACTAGGTTCTTCTAACAAAGAATCCTTCCTATTCTTCTTTCCAAATATATAAGACCATTCATGGTCATATGCACACACGGGTGCTATTCATGACAACTTATAAAAAAATATATTTTATAAAACTAATATTATGAAGTTGGAAAGGGATGATATCACTCTTTATTCAGTTTAGCTAAGTACATGTGTTTTCCCATGAGCGCCACTAGATTGTTTTCAATCTAGATAAGTATCTATTTATAGTGTACTTGAGTTCAAACTCATTCAGTACATATTTATTACACATGACTTGGATGATTATTGAACAAAAATGGCATTCTTACATTTTATCTATATTGATAAAATTACAAGATCCCAATATTACCAAAGTTTATACTATAGATCAAAGATTCTTATAGACATTGCTAGCTCATTAGCATATATTGATGAACAGACATGTATAATCCTATTAATGGCTTCCAAACAAGCATGTGAAGACCATTATTGATATTGATGGCCATTTAACTAGATTATTTATCACAATAAAGGTAATAATGATGATGATGATAATAATATCATAATAATGATAATAATAGTGATATCATAATAATGATTATAATAGTGATGATGATACCAGCCATGGCTTATCAATAAACTCACAACAATAAATTCATCTTTATAAACTTATAGGCATCTATTAAAATTATCCTATTTCATACTGGGATTTAATAATACTAATGGTGATGATTGATCATCATGAATCTCTTTGCATAATATTCAATTTTCTATAAACCCCTATTTACTAAAATATATTCATTACGCTAAACATTAAATTTAATGATTATAATTTATTAATGATGATTGATGGCGATCATAACTTTTATATAGTATTATTTGAAACATTTTTAACTAATAACATGATATCCATCTTTGATGAGGATGATCTAAATTCATGGACACAACACAATTTTAGCTTTCTATGTTGAACTATAATTATCAAAATTTGGTTATTCTCAAGCATAATCCTTAAATACTTAAATATCAACATTCTAGTTTACCTATTATTTTGTGGACGCTTAATATTTGCAAGTGATTGCTCAATATATATGAATGGTAATACTTAATAACTGCGAGCAATGATGATGAATTAAAATGATAGAATTAAGACAAGACAAAACACAATATTCTTAATAACAACTCGGAAACCAATTAAGATATATAATTATATTTTATTAACACTACTACTCTTTCTTTCCTTCTTTAAAGTCAAATCGACAATTAAATAAATGGCTTATTAATATAAAAATTTATATAAGTATAAGCAAATAAACTTAATATATAGGTTTGTCATTTTTCTTGATATCTCAAAATAAGCTGACTTAAATCAATATTAGAAAAAAAAATACATATTCTATAAATGCTTATTTAAGACTTTTCTTACTCATCATATCATAAAATAAATTTCAGGTGAAACTTGTATATGTTATTTCATTTCCATTCAAATGTAATGCCCTACTTTTCAATTTACCATTTTAAACTAATCATATATAACCTATTCTTTGATGTGTTTGGATAAGCAGTTACACATTCACGCATTCGGTAATGTTAACATATATGTTTAAAATGTATACCCATAAATTACATATATAAAAATATCTTTTTCTTTTGCAACCTTATAGCGAAAGAAAATAAAATACATATATTAATTTTTAATATGCAACAAGATAAAATAAAAATAAAAAACATTATAAATGCATATATCTATAGGTTGCTCATTATCATTAACAACTGAAGAACAATTAAAAAAAAACATTTCAACATTACAATATATAATAAAAAAAAACAAAAAAAAAAATAATGAAAAATTTAAGTTTAAAGATTTAAACTATGTTTGTGCTATGTTGTGAGATATTGCAAATAACTATAGATAAACAAGTCTTTAATGTTTCTGTATCAAAAAAGAAAATTGCTTTGACCAGTAAATTAAGGTTTACTTTTAATAAGTAAAAGAATAAAATCGGTTAAAGAAAGTTCATATTTACCCGTCTACTTTTTACTTCTTATTAATGTCCTGAGTTTGAATTTTCAGACTGCTTTTCTTTGCTCACCAACAACAACAACAAAAAAAAAGAAAGTTATTGCAGATACTTTTAAGATAATGCTGAATCAATTGACTTGCTTGTTTCTTCAATTCCATTATTATTCACTGTTGATTGGCTTCCTTCTACCATTTAAAAAAAAGTTATTATAAGTACTTTGAATAAGTAGGTACCGGTGGATTTGCTTGTCTCTCTCCTTTAAAAAAAATAATTGCTGTTGACACTTTAGATGATTGAGGTAAATCAACAAAAATTTGATTTATGGCTTCAAACTTGGTTCTACATGGCTGTTATAAATTTTCTTTTCCTCCTATTTCCTCTTCTCCATTCATTCGAAGGTAATGAGCTTTTAATAAGCCAGGAACTAGAAACAAAGCATTCCATATAGCTTGTGTGGTTGGCTTCAAAATCTATCATTTTGTTGGTTATTACTGGATACATGACTTCATAGACAGATCAGCGATTTTGACTCATTCTGTATTAACCAGGAAGCAGAAAAAAATGGTTTAGCAATGCAGAGGCATAGTATTATGCATAACCAAATATGTTAATATCATTTTTATATAATTATTACTAACTTCTAATAAATTCAATCTTGTTCCATTTCTCTCCTCTTCTTTAATATTGCTGGAAATTGCTTTATATAAACGCACATTTCATTTGCTCTTTTTTTCAACTTTCAAAGAGTGAGAAAAAAAAATTAAAGCGTTCACTCTCTTTTAAAAAAAAAATCAGAGCTTACATTTCTGCTTAAGAATAATAACAAGGAAGGACCGACTGAGTTGAGTCTCAAAATAATAATAATAATCTGAGTGACTCTCTCTCTAAAAAAATTAATGACTAACTCATCATCTCTCTAAAAAAATTTAAGACTAACTCCCCTTAAAAAAATTGTTTCAATCATTTATATCGCGAATTTCAACCAAAGAAAAAAAAAACATCTGGAAATCTTTATCTTAAAAAAAAAATCAAAGCTTCACAAGTTTGACGTCGGTCACAATCAATAAAGACTTAAAATTGATCGCTATCGTTATCTACATCAAAGCACCTCTTTTGTAAAAATAATCTTAAGACACAGATAACAACAAACCTGGAATCTATAGCCATCAGGAATACGTGTAAAAGCATCTTTGTGTTTGTACAGATGTATTCATTCTTTCACACGTGTACATTTTTTATCTCCTAATCTAACAATCTTAATTGCCTTATTTTACACTTTTCTGATTTACTCTATTTTAACAAAATGAAAGTTAAATAAATTTAACACATATTATTTAATAAAAAAAAATTATATAATAAATCACAAAACTGCTTATTCATAATAATAAATCTATACATATAAATCTCTGTATGTATAAAAGAAAAAAAAAATTTTTTTTTTAAATAATTGAATACTATATATATATCTACAATATATATATATATGAAATCAAGTTATACATCATATGACTTGTTTAGCTTGTACCTTTAGGATTTTTTTTTTTTTAAATTATCTTGTACTTACAAAAATAATATAAAGAACATACTAAAAGCTCTAAATAAGCTTATGTATTTTTATTTTATTTAATTTCCTGATAAATTCTGCAAGAAAATGCATTAAAAATCTCTATCATCCTCATCCCAAAATGATTTCAAAGTAATGGTTCTTGTCAGTGAGGAGTTAGGACATCCAGACACCAGATTCAAAACATAAACTCATGCCCAGAATTTATATAACACTCAGCTATTAACCTTTTCCATATCCCTTAATTGAAAATACTTCTATTGGCCAAGTGAATAAAAGTTCTACACTTTTGATTGATCAGTTATAGAATCAGCAATGAAAATATATTTGTCTTTTTGCAATAATAATCCTTTTAGTTTCATGTCTAAAAAAGCAAATTAATAATTTGTCATATTATTAAACTAAGTGAAAGTTTTTTCAAAAATAAATTTATATTTGTATTTGATAAAAGCAGCAACATAAAATGTACTTTTCATAACTTATTCCAAAATGCAGCCTGTCATTCTTTTTTTTTTTTCACTTTATTTTCATGTAAAAATAACTAATTTTTAGTAAAATCTGAACTGTTCTTTCAAAATAATTATATTTTCCCACATATTTTATGAAAATAATAATAAATAATTAGAAAAAAATACTCTAAAACATACATTTTTATTTAGAAAATTTAAACAAAGAACTTAGACCTGTCAAAATTGTTGACAAGCATTTCCTGTTGTAGAGAATGAGAAGCAACCAATCAGATTCTCAGAAGGCAGGCCTTATGTTGTTCTTATAACTTTTAATTTAAATATCATTGATATTTAGTTGTAAAATAATTTTAAAGGGGGATACATCATAATATATATTTTTCTTTATGAAATAAATGTAAAATGGTTTAAATAACATAAAAATTAGAAAATTGAGAATGAGTTAAAACTGACTATGACTATGGTTATGAAGTATGAAGGTAAAGTTAAGTAGAAAATCTGAATTCTTCAGATATTTTTATGTCTTCAAACCCAGATCTCTAACTCAAATAGTCATATGGAACTGAGCTAAATTCAGATACACCATATATTAATAACCATAGCAATCTAATATAACCAAAACCTTAACAACTAAAGTATAATATTAATGAAATCCAGTCATATATCACACGACCTTTATTAGGTTGTATTTACAAATCTAATATAATGAGCATGCTAACAGCTCTAAACAAGATTATATATTTTTTTATTTTATTTATATTTTATCTTTATAAATATCACAAGAGACCACATTTAAATTATCTTTCTAAAATGGTCACGCCCCCAAATCAGTCTCAGGTTAAAAGCTCTCATCATTGAGGAGCTAGGATATCCAGACACCAGATCCAAAATACAAACTCAAGTCCAGAATTTATCCAATACTTAGTTATTAAGTAAGAAATCTGACATTTTCTGACACCTAAATATCTTCAAATCCAGCTCCTTAACTCAAATAGCCAAATGGGACTGAACTAAATTCAGATTCATCATATATTAATAGCCTTTGTAATCTAATATGGCAAAAGTCTTAACAGGAAAAATATAATATTAATAAAATCAAGTCATACATCACATGACATATTTAGCTTATATTTACAAATATAATATAAAGAGATTGATAATAGCTTTAAGCAAGCTTATATATATATATAATGTTTTTCTGAAGGTTTGTGATGATGGTGTTCTAGCTGTATTTTTATATTGGACTATTTCCATCATCTAATATGTGTGTTGAATGTCTTTAGAAAAGTTTAATTTTTAGTTAAATATTCCAAATGCATTCAACTGTTAGTAATATCACAGCAAACAGGTTAGTATATGCACCAACTGTTAGTAATATCACAGCAAACAAATGTTAATAATATCACAGCAAACAGGTTAGTATATGCACTAACTGTTAGTAATATCACAGCAAACAGGTTAGTATATGCACAACGTTTCGAGAGGTATTTTTCTCCCCTCTTCTTCAGGTGTTGCTGGCCTGACCAGTGACAGTACTAGCATGGGATTCGAACCTGGGTCCTTAGATTCTTGATTATTGAAATTTAAGGTAACGCTCTAACCAACTGAGCCATCCTGCCAAAGGCAACAGTATGTAGTAATTTCATATACTTATCTATGAGGTTCCTCCTGATTTCTCCACTTTTTCCTCAGAGCAAAGTTGATTAGTGGTTTCCATACATTATGTATAGTCACACTAGGTTGGCTTATGGGATTTTTTGCCATTGTCATGTGAGCAGCTTCTTTAAATTTTCTTCTTTGTACCTTTTCTTCTTTATCCAATATTTTTGTATTTTCCCAATTGAACGTATGTTCATTGGTCCATACATGGTCTGCTACCTTAGACACATCTGTTTTCTCTCTTCTAATCATCAGTTTATGTTCTTGCAAGCGCTTTTGAATGGGACGGCTGGTCTCACCAATATATGTTCTTCCACATTCACATGGTATTTCATAGATGCAGTTTTTTCTTTGCAGCATTTCAAGTTTAGGCTTTGTAGATGTTAGAATTCCTCGTATTGTGGTATGGCTCTGAAAAGCTGTTCTGATGTTATACAAACTTTCTGGACACACATCAACAACATATCCCCTTCAATTAAATTTACAATAGAACCAGAACAAGAACAAAAATTGGCATTCTTAGATGTTCTTGTAACAAGACTCCCTCATGGCAAAATCAAAACTACAGTTTACCGAAAACCTACACATACAGGAAAATACCTAGCCTATACATCTAATCACACCAGAAACACAAAACATGGAGTTATACTATCACTGTGGAACAGAGCAAAAGAAGTTTGTTCAGAAACTGGTGATTTGGAAAAAGAAAAGATCTATATAGAACAAACTCTTAAGAAAAATGGTTATCCATCAGCTGTTATTAAGAAAACATTAAATAGACAACAAAAAGAACCATCAAGAGAAAAGACAATTATTGGTACTGTAGTGTACCCATACATTCCAAAAATAGCAGACAAATTAAGGAAAATCTGCAATCAGTATAACATCAGAACAGCTTTTCAGAGCCATACCACACTACGAGGAATTCTAACATCTACAAAGCCTAAACTTGAAATGCTGCAAAGAAAAAACTGCATCTATGAAATACCATGTGAATGTGGAAGAACATATATTGGTGAGACCAGCCGTCCCATTCAAAAGCGCTTGCAAGAACATAAACTGATGATTAGAAGAGAGAAAACAGATGTGTCTAAGGTAGCAGACCATGTATGGACCAATGAACATATGTTCAATTGGGAAAATACAAAAATATTGGATAAAGAAGAAAAGGTACAAAGAAGAAAATTTAAAGAAGCTGCTCACATGACAATGGCAAAAAATCCCATAAGCCAACCTAGTGTGACTATACATAATGTATGGAAACCACTAATCAACTTTGCTCTGAGGAAAAAGTGGAGAAATCAGGAGGAACCTCATAGATAAGTATATGAAATTACTACATACTGTTGCCTTTGGCAGGATGGCTCAGTTGGTTAGAGCGTTACCTTAAAATTCAATAATCAAGAATCTAAGGACCCAGGTTCGAATCCCATGCTAGTACTGTCACTGGTCAGGCCAGCAACACCTGAAGAAGAGGGGAGAAAAATACCTCTCGAAACGTTGTGCATATACTAACCTGTTTGCTGTGATATTACTAACAGTTAGTGCATATACTAACCTGTTTGCTGTGATATTATTAACATTTGTTTGCTGTGATATTACTAACAGTTGAATGCATTTGGAATATTTAACTAAAAATTAAACTTTTCTAAAGACATTCAACACACATATTAGATGATGGAAATAGTCCAATATAAAAATACAGATATATATATATATATATATATATATAATGTTTCCTATAAATGCCACATTCAAAATTGATTTCATTAATATTGTAGTTTGATTGTTAAGGCTTTGGATATATGAGGTTGCTAAGGCTATTAATATATGGTGTATATGAATTTAATTCAGTTCCATAAGGGTATTTGAATTAGAGAGCTGTATTTGAAGACACATAGATGTCTGAAAATTTCAAATTTTATACTTAATAGTTTAGTATTAGATAAATGCTGGGCTTGAGCTTGTATATTGGATCGGGTATCTGGATATCCTAGATCCTCACTGATTAGAGCCATTAAAGCAATACTGATTTGGAGATGAGGAATTCTAGATAAAGGTTTTGAATGCATTATTTACCAGGGGAAAATAATATAAGCTTGTTTTAGAGCTATTGGCATGCTCTTCATATTACATATATAAATACAAGCAAATAAGTCATGTAATGTATGACTTGATTTCATTAATATTATAGTTTGGTTGTTAAGATTTTGGCTATGTTAGATTGCTAAGTCTACTAATATATGGTGTATCTGAACTTAGTTCAGTTCCATATGGCTATTTGAGTTAGAGAACTGATTTTGAAGACATATTGATGTCTGAAAATTTAAGATTTTCTACTTAATAGTTAAGTATTGGATAAATGGTGGGTGTGTTTGTATTTTGAATCTAGTGTCTGGATTTTCTAGCTCCTCACTGACAAGAGCCATTATCTTAAGACAGGTTTGGGGATAATAATTCTAGAAAGAGATTTTAAAGGTGTTCTCTTGTAGCATTTATCAGAAAAAAGAATTAAAATAATATAAGTTTGTTTAGAGCTATTTCTTAAATGTATGATATAATTTATTTAAATCAATGTAATTAAAAAGCACTTATGTTAGAACAACTGCACCATATTAATAGTCAAAGTATACTGACAGACTGATGTATCTAGAAGAATATTACTTTTTGATGCATTAATCTATGACTTTACTTTGACTATTGGTGTGGAACATTTGTTTTCAGTTAAGTGCCTTCTAATTAAATTGACACACACACACACACACACACATATATATATATATATATATATTGTGACCCTGTGCTATTGTACATAATAGATGATAAAATTTATTGTGAAAGTAAAATATGTATGAATTATGCTATCTATGTTTTAATTTAATTGATATAATTAATATATTCAAGTAATTATTAGTGCTAAATATAAATTTTATAATGACTTAAACATTATTAGAATATGTAGCTCTAAGAATTAATTAACATGTATGCTTTTGAGAAAAAAATGGGGCATAATTTATGGTTAGGTTTAGAAAAATAAAAAATAAATAAAGTTAGATATAATAAGACTGATAAAGTTAATTTTTATGCTAAAAATTATGAACTAGTTAGTAGATTTATTTATGTCATAATATTATTGTTAAATTGGTTTATCAAGTTGATTAATAATTTATTTATGTTATTATTTTACTAGAGCTTTAAATTTTGAATAAAGTTAATGTATTTCAAATAAATATTAAAATTAATTAAAATGCCAGTTAACTAGTAAACAGAGTAAATTAGTAATTATGTAGGATAATTTTATGTCTATGTGTGTATGTATGTATATGCATGCATGGTGATTTATTTAAAAATGGCATTTATAATAAGTAAAGTTAATTTTAGTTTATTATATTATCTAAAAATAAATAAATGATTAATTGAACATCGAAAGTGTTAAAAATGAGTAAGTTTAGGACTTTCTGATAAATTAAAGGTAATAATTTAAAAATAATGTGTTATTTATTTTATTGTTTTTTTATTAATTAAATAATTAATAAAACTAAAGTTCAACTCCTGAAAGTTTTAAATTATCACATGATAATTAAAATTAGATCAATATTACATAATTTATAAATTAGTTCCATGTTGTCATTTACATATATTTATAGAGGTCAGATATTTAGAGTGTGTGACCAATTAAAATGCCTATCAAAATGAAAAGATATATAAGGGATTTTTCTCTTATTTTTTCATCCCAAGAAGGAGTAATATTTAATTTCAATTTTTTTATTCTAAATTTAAAATGTTATTTTTAAAAAATTTTTAATTATTTTTTATGTAACAATGTGTTGCTAAAAAAAGATGTTGAGATCTTCCTATGCCTTAAACTAATCTGGAAACTACTAAAGAAAGCAATAAAATGCCTAAAGAAAATTTGTGCCTTTTTAAATTCATTTTATCCAACCATTCTTGAACAGAAATATATGAAATGAAAAGGTAATATGTTTTACATTATTTATTAAAACCATAACAAATATTGTACTGGACACTATTTAATATTCTTGTTTTTAGTAATATAAAATTCAAATTAATCATTGAGAGATTTTTGAAATTTAATTTAAAGAAAAAATACTTCAACAGAAATTGACATTATTCAATGTTACAATTCACACCTGGCTATTTAACTGATTATTTCATTTTTAAGTGTTATATTGATAAAGACATTTAAAATGCCAACTTGCTCATTAGTTAAAATAAGATGAACTTTAATTTTGAACGAAACTATATTAAGTTTTCAAGAGAATTTTTAAAATATAAAATAAGTAAATACAATAATAAGAAGTTTTATGAAAAAATATGACTTTAATATATAACAATATTATGAAATATAAAACTGAACTATTTAAATGGCTGAGTCTTAAATAAATAGTAATTTCTTAATTACTATTATTAAGTCTGTTAAAAGAATAGAATGCTATTTTATAAAAAGTTTTAAAATGTTCTTTTAAATGAAGGAACTGGTTATTTTCCAATGTATAACTGTCAAACAAACTTAATAAAAATATTTTCAATAATGTTTGCTGTTAGGATTAACAAAAAACAATTTCTAAAAAAAGCTATAGCTAATTCTTTGAGTCAACCTGTAAGTGAACAAATGGATCCAATTTATTTTGCAAAAAGTGTTTGTTAAATGTTGCTATTTTATACTGTTTCTCTCCAGAGGTCATAAGTGCTTTACTGTTGTAAAAATGTGATGATACATGTGCATTGCTTCTAAAATTAATTCTCCTGCTTTCCCACATTGAATAGCTCACTGCAGAGGGACTTGAATAAAGAACTATGGGTGGTTTAAAAAATAATTTAATATTTTTCTTTTTATTGTTATCTTATATTTTAATATTATGCCAAGGTTTTTTTAATTATATAATATAATTATGCATTTACTCTCATGATAGAGAAGGTAAAATTATACACTTTTTTGTTGGCTTAATGCCATTTACATGATACATGCCCAGAGAAAGATGAACATATGTTTATATTTATAAGTAGTATTTATTAATACTTTATTTATTTCTTTATGGCTCAACAGCCAGTACATGGTTTATCAGAAGCTCATAATAGTTTTAGATATCATGGAATAATAATTTCATTATGATGTTTTTTTTTCATATGATAAAATATTTATTGTATTATATTTAGCAATATTTACCTATTTTATTTATGATCACTTTAGTTTATAAAATTTTATGCTGTTTTTATTGAATATATGTGTTTCTAATTAATTGCAAATTTTTATTATGCTATTTAAAATATTTTATAGTCATATTGACTTGCATTTTATTTGTTGGTTTCATACATTGTTTAATGTATGTATTTTTAGAGACTTAATATATATTTTCTAGCTTTTATAGTGATAATTTTTTCTATCTTGCCATGGTTTTGCCTAATATATATGCCAATCCCGTTTTAATATGTGTAGGATGCATGTGGCTTTATTAAAATTTATGTCATACTTATATTGTACATTGGAGGATTTGAGCATACTTTTCCCAATGTTTAGTAGTTATTTCTCATGAGAGTATTGCATTTCAATATTTTATGATTATTTTCATGCTTAGCTAGTGTAGCTTGAAGCTTGATTTATAGAGAAGATATTTCCCATGGTATATATTCCATGTGTTGAGACGTCTACACAAAAATCTAAGAGAACTATATTGGAATATGCCATTATTTGTTTCCACTTATGTAATTGTTGTTCTAAGGAGCCTTTCTTCTTTTCTCTCTCACAAAAATATTTAGTTATTTTTCACCATGTAAGGTGAAGTTATCAATGTGTTAAAATTGTCAGGGTACTGATAAAGTAAAATTTTGAAGTGGATAGTTGCATTATGGACACTTTTCTATCTGTAGTTTTTAGATAAGTGAAGTAATATATGTATTGTACTGTTGTGACTTGTCATCAATTTACATGTAAACCAACAAATATGTTAGTAATTTAAAGTATATTTGTATGAATAGCATAATAAGAGATGCACATATGCAATATTATCATTGTCAATATCCAAAAGTCATTCACCAAAGAATTGGTAAGACAATTAAAGTGTTAAAATAATTTATTATGTGAACATGGGCAAAATCAAGTATGTTGTGTGCATGACTTCTGAAGTATTTTTTCATATTTTTATTGCTAAGTAAATAATGCCAGACAGTAATTTCTTATTTGTGTTTTATGTGATAATTAACATTATCATAACACATTGATGGTAAAAATTCAATCAAGATTTAAGTTTTTCTAATTTTTAGTGTGTTTTGTAAATGCTATCAATAGAATCTTATAAGATAATATGACAAGCAATAGTAGCTTACTGGACATAAAAGTGTATCTTAGATATATTTTATTTTATCATCTTTTGAAAGCTTTTAGGATATGAATATTTTATAAAAATGGCATAGGCTGAAAATATGGTAAAAGTAAATTATCAAAATAGTGAAATAACCTTACTTTAAAATAAGTGTATCATTAAATAAGTCACCCTATTGTTTTCTAGTAATAGATAATCTTTGTAAGTGTGTAGGTGATTATGTTATCAATTATTTTTATTGCATATTGTGTAATAAAACAGTATCTATGTTTGAAGATGACCTTTATTTGGCATAAAGATGTAAATAAATTTTGTAAAATGTAAATGTGATGTTCACTGTTAATAAATGTATTTATTATTATTAGAAATTAGTCTTTGTTGTTTATATACACTTTTTTGTATCCTGAATTTTTAATTATATTACAGAAATCTTGGTAAATCAGATAATTAATTTATAAGAAACAGATCCAACCCAAAAATGCAAAATTTGCATAAGTATTACATTTCCAAAGATTGGAGAAATATTTACCAGATTTTATTTTGAATTCATCATACATTTCAGACTGCATGTTATTTATTATTTTACAAAAAAATAGTATATTATTTTAGAAATTGATTTTAAATTGTGTTGTTGATGAGTATTAGAATGATATAAAAATGTATCCTTTTTTCTAGATACTCGAATGTCATCCTGGGTGAAAGATTAATGCTTCCAAATTCATATTTTTTTATTAAACATTATTATTAGTTGGATTAAACATTTTTCTTTGGGTAGAATATATATATAAAATAAAATGTTATTTATAGAATAAATATTAAAACAGGCAAAACTCTTCATACAGTAGTGTCACTCAGTGCAAGCCAGAGTATTCAATGGAAGCCAGAAGGCTTCTGCATAAAATCCCTATCTAGTGTCTACTCGTTTAATATCCCCAGACTAGTTTCTAGCTTGTGGCTTTCATCAATGAGAAGCATTGGATCTGAGAGCACTGCACTAGCTTGTGGTTTTTGTCAATGAAAGGTTTGAATCTGAAAGCACTGCACCTAGATCTACATGCAGGGCTCTTAGTTTCAAGGCTCCTTACTGATGAAAGCCACAAGCTAGAAACTAGTCTGGGGATATTGGATGAGTAGGCACTAGATAAGGATTTTATACACAAGCATTCATGTATCCATTGATTATCTGGCTTGCACTGAGTGGCACTCCTGTATGGAAAGTATTGCCTGTTTTAATAACAGTCATGAGCAAGTATAAGAAATGGTGATCATGCGATTTTTAGTGGTTTAGAATAAATATTGTAATAAAAATGAATATAACAGAGATAATATATTTATAAAAACTATAATGCTTAAATTCCAACTCATGGGATATGATTTGTTAAAGTTTACTTCAATTAAAATTGAGTTTAAATGACAAAATAGATTAAGATATTAATTAAAGGTACTTCTGTAGTTATAGTTTTTTATAAATATATTAGCACTGTTATATTCAATTTTTATTATTATATGTAATAAATAGTAAAAAAAAAAACTAATAGTATAACAGTTGCTGTGTATTTATTTTATTAAAGATTTTTAATTTTTTTAAACAAAAAAAAAAGTATTTAACCTGCATTCATTTTTTCAAAATTTAAAATATCAAAAAATTCTTTATTTGATAAAACAAATTTAAAAAAAGCTTAAAAGTAAGGCCTTAATAAGAGTAATTTGCAAATATAAATAGATGAAATTACTTACATAATTCAGAAATAAAAACTGCCAAAATTAATAATCCTGCAGTTCTAAATAAAGAAATATAAATATATTAGAGCATTAAACAAGAACACATTCACTCACATTAATATAAAGCTACAAAATCATCAAGTCAGATGTCACATGATCTAAATTAAACAAGCTTGTATTACTTGGATTTTTTTGTAATTTTATTTTATGCTATTAAGGCTGTGGCAGTGTATCTGAAAGTACTTCAGTCCCATATGGCCATTTAAGTTAGATAGTTGGATTGGAGGATATATGGATGTCTGAAAAATTCAGATTTTCTACATAATAGTTGTACATTAGATAAAGTGCTGTGCTTGTCCTGGTATTTTTAATGTAATGCTTGAAAATCCTAGCACCTCATTGAGGAAGCCAGTAGCAGAAACTGGTCTGGGATTGGTGATATTCTGAAAAGCTTGTTGAGAGCTTATTTGTAAGCTCTTTATATAAAAAATATAAAGCTTTACTCATTTAAGCCCAACTGTAAGACACAGTGAAATTAATGCCTCAGCCACAAACTTTATAATCACATGGATATACATACCCATTAAAAACCAGTCAACACTTAGACAATCCCAATATAGATTACAATCAAGAATATCAAACTCTTGTCAAGACAACCTCCTTTTAGCAATATATCATCATCATCATCATCATCATCAACCATTATCAATCCACTGCAATATATATACATAAGGATATATTTACAATCTAACCTTATCATTCACTACCAAATCCAGCTCTTTTTTTTTTACTTTAGTTAATAACCAATTAAACATATATTTTCAATTATGAAATAAATAAGTCCACATTTATATATATATATATATGTAGACACAACAAATGTATATATATTTTATTATATTAAGAAAGGATCAAAACAAATCGATTTTGTTTATTTTTTAGAAAGATGAAAATTCCAATCAAAAAAAAAAAAAAAACCATTAATTATCGTATTAATATGCGTCTGTGTTACAATAAATGTAATATCTGTATATTTGACTTCATTTTAAAAAGACTCGGACTAAATAAATCTAGTAACAACACAATGTTAAATCAGTCACTAGGTAACGAAATATGGAAGATAAGCATAATTCTATTACGGAATTTTTCTTTGCTTATAATCAAGATGATACACGTAATAATATATATAAAGATGAAAAAAGATATAAAATGCAAGCACATTAAACAATGAAAGCCGAGGACAATAATAAAAATTAACTTAATTATTTTAAATCGTCTTTTTTTTTTCTACAAATAAGACATAATTCGTATAATTTCAGAAAAATTGAGTACTGCAATATTAAGAAAATAAATAGTCTATTTGAACATTTCAAAATATTTGCTGAGTTGTGATATAGACGATTACAATAATCCATAATTAATTAAATCAAAAGAATGGATTTAGGTAAACGTTTGATATAAAAAGTACAATGCTGTTCTTCAAATTCAAATAAAAATACGGATTACAATGTTAATATAGTATTTATGTATATATTGCTTATGGAATAATTTCGCTCACATAAAATCATTTAATAACAAACTTTGAATTAAGAAACTTTAAATTAATTTGTTGAAAAACCATGTTTGTCGGCTAGCTCAGTAGTTTTGTAGGGTAAGCAATTACCAGAATAAGCGCAATGAATTAGTGTTTAAGTGTGTAATGCCTGCCAAATATCTCAAATACCACATTTAAAACTTATAGATGGATATTAAAGGAAGAACAACAATAGTATATATGTCACTGAGGAGTCTTTGTGAGAAAGGTATGACCTATCATAACAGCCAATGCCAGTCATCATGAAAAAAAAAGTTAATTTGTTACGGGATATTTCTTTTTATGTTGATAGAATTATGTATATATATATATATTACTTCTATATTTGGAAACTGAGATCTCTTTAATTTGAAAGAGTTTATGTAGCTAAATTAGAGAAAACACATGAAAGAAGGTTGTTAGCTTAAATATATTTTTTAAAAATAAAAACTAGGTTATTTTTCTTTTTATAGTGACATGACATTCCTTTTGATTACTATTAGAATACTTACCAAAATATGGGATAGAGATGAGATCTTTATTTATTGCTATTCCATATAAAAAAGAAATATAAAGTTTTTGACAATATTGAATTTATGACGTTTATTTTTCTTTTGTTAACTGACATTAACATTTTTGCATGAATTGTTTTTTCTATTTAACTTCTACATGTTAAAAAGGGGTTCTTTCAGAGATAGAAAATGCTATTATTGAAATTAAACTCAGTAGTTATTTAATATATTTCCGTTTATTTGATTAATTAGTTAGTTAGTTTCACCATCAATGCAATGTTGAATTTATGATTTTATTATTTTTCTTGTTACATTTATTTCCTTTATATATAGCGATTGTTTATTCATATTTATTTATTAGGGAAAGGGTTGGTTTAATGAATATATTTACTTATTCAATATAATTGGCATACTTAACACTTGTATATGTATATTATCTTTTTTTTAAAATTTTGTTAAAGAAGTTTATCAATTTTATATTATGTTTGTAAATAAATATTGTTAGTTTACTTCTAATTAAATGGTCTCTAGTTTATCAAAGTCACTTCTTTCCCATTCATCAATCGATCATCTTACATGCGTACACATAAGAGATTATTTTTTTTTGTATATTATAACCCTGTAATAGGATTAAATGAGTATTATAGTGGATTTATTATATATATATGTTGATACTAAGATTTTCAAGGGTTGCATGTATAAAAGACATATTTTGCGGGTTCATAAGTGTTAAAAAAATTTAATATTGATATACCGATTTTCGACTTGATGCACAAGACATCTACTGGGTGATAAAAAAATAGAAAGATGGTTGTAGAGGCACTACAATCACTGACTTGAAAAAAATGGTAAAGTTCCACTGAAAGCAAAAATGTTAAATTAAGAATGCTTTTTTAAAAATATTTACAAATTGGAGGAAGTTTGCATGTATCATCTCGATTATTGATACAATCTGGCCTTTTAATTATCTCAATGGCTTCTGTAATTTTGCACTGGAAAAGATTACCACATCTTAATATGATCCTGGTAATATAAAAATGAATTTTATGACCTGAATCTATAGTATGAAATGAGAATGCTGCTCCTGATGAGTGTTGTTTAACTGCATTAGAATGTCCATCTCTCCTAACTCTGACGAAGATGATTACTCATATCTAGGTAAGAAGCTTTACAATTTCCACATGAGATTTGATAAACATCATGTGATTCAAGAGAGATTGAATCCTTAGGCTTGGTTATTATATTGCTGATCTCTTGATGAATAGAAAACGCTGTATTTATATTATAGAATTTTAATATACATCCAATACTGTCTGTAGTGCCTTTTACATATGGAACACAAATTCTAATAACTGATTTATCATTTCTTTGTTTCCTATTTTGTCCATTTTGGGCTTAAAATAAGGCTTTTTTAATAAATTTATAATTATAACTAATAAAACACTATTAAAATGATTTATTGCTTCTTTCAAATGTGAGGTTAATTGCTGTATTTAAAAGAGTTTTGGCTATGGAAGCTATCTGAGTTGGGTGATGATGAGAATGTAAATGTAAATAACTGTCCATGTGTGTGTTCTTTCTGTAAATCAAAAAAGATAAACTATTTGGTGTTCTGGTGACTAGAACATCAAGAAAAGGGAGTTTTCCATTAAATTCTGTCTCCATTGTAAATTTAAAATGAGGATGCATATTATTTAAATGTATAAAAAAATCATCTAATTTATTTTTCCATGTTGCCATATGACTAAAGTATCATCTATGTATCTGAGCCAAATAAGAGGGTTCAAAGATGATGATTCTAAAGCACAAGTTTCTATATTTTTTATGAATAAATCAGCTATTACTCCTGAGATAAGTGAGCCCATAGGAGTACCAAAAATTTGTCTGTAATACTGTCCATTGTATACAAAATATGAGTTCAAGAGACAAAGTTTAATCAAAGCAATAACAATCCCATCTATTAAATCATATATTAAAAACTATTTTCATTTTGTTTCTGTTTTTAAAAATTTTTAAATTAATGCTAATGACATTCTGCTCAGTTTTGATGTTGTTGTCTTTGTTTACAAACATTCCAATTGATGCAGCTTTAAATGTAATTTCACAACGCAGCAATTTACCAAACTATTGTAACGGAATAGCGTTACATGGTATTCAAACCCAGGCGTATGGGGGTATATTTAACTATAATCAATGGACGAAATAACTGACAGGGACAAAACTTTTATAAAAGCGGTCTTGCTTTAATAATAAGCGAAGAACAGCTGTTTCTAAAAGCCGATCGCAGCTATATAAGAGTACCTGTCAGATTTATTGAAAAAAAGAGTAAAAAATTGTTATTTTATTATTTTGTGTGTGTGTGCTAAGAATAAATCTATAATCCGTCGTTGTAGTTTTTTTTTTATTCATTTTTGATTAATTAAAGAAGAATGATTGAACGCAAGTTTAACTTTTATCAAATAATTTAAATTAATTAGCAATATGTTCTGAAATTCCAAGCAATCTCAGATTAATTTGTACAAACGTAATTAGTAAATGTAGAATTAGAAATTGAAACAATAGGCAGGATATGTGCTGGTACGCCGAGATAAAACAAGCCAAAATTAGAAACAGAGGTGTGAGAAAGTGTACACCGCTATTGTACGACTCAGATTTCTGTCCCCAGAGAAACAATACCTAAGAAAACGGTTAAATTCCAAACTAATGTCAACAATCCCAGAAATCTCGGAGTTGAGCTGACACGCGATGGACTTATCAAATAAAGGGACTCACAGGTGCATGGGATTGATTGGAGGAGAAAAATTCAAGGTGTGAGGGCGTGAAGGCAAAGATCAAAAAGGCCGAACAGCATTTTCAGAAGACAGTTGTGCTCTTCTTTAGAGAAATTATTAAGAGACTTGATTTTATTAGACGTTATGAATCTAACTGCCATGCGTTGCTGAATATAGAATTCGCGGCTTGACCGCCGGACCTCCGCGTCCAGTCCAGCTGATTGCCATCAAGATGCTCATACCACCGGAGAACCTCATATTAGGACCACGCTCGCTTGGAGACCGCGCAAATCGCCGGAATACCTCATTAAAGAATAATCTTCGCTCAGGATCCCATTACAGTCGTTCTACATTTCACAGGTAGCTATCGTAAAATTTGTTATATTCAATTGTGCACTTAAAGAAATAACTTTAATATCCAGAACTATTAGAAAGACATTAATCTAAAACAGTATAATTAATATTAATCATTTATGAACAGTTCAGAATTTTTTACCTAATAAATTTGCCGACTGATCAACAGTCTGAAATAATATGTGCAAAGTAATTTGAAGTTTACCGTTAATTGTCTCGGCTTGCCGATCACATACCTGCGTTAATCATTATTAAACAGATTAAATAAATATTTATGTAGCTAATTTTTTTTGTTATTTAATTGCTTGGAGTTTCAACATAAATTTATATATATCGGAATGAATGCTTTAGCGTAAGTTTGTTTGTATGGAAATGAATGCAGTTGATATTTTGGGGGTGGGATTTTATTGATTTTATGCTGAATGCAGTTGATATTTTGGGGGTGGGATTTTATTGATTTTATGCTTATGTCATGATGCTTTTTAGACTAAAGTTAAGTTGGATTAATTTGTTCTGTGGGATGTAGGGCGGGCCCTTCTATGATTATAATAACGGAGGTAGTGTGAAGGGTAATTGTGGCTGTGTTCGTTTCATGTTTCCGACTGGAGCGAGGCACGGGCATGTTTTGTGATATAATTGAGTGGGCTTATGCACATACGTGGCGGACTCTTCTAAAAGTTCTCCTGGCGCCTATTACTGGGATTCGATTCGAATCTATGTATAAAATAAATAAAGCGTACGTGTATGGGTGTTAGAAATTATCGTCGCAGAACATCATGTAATCCCCGGACGGAAGAACACAGCGGGTGCCAACAAAAAAGGAATCGTCAAGCAAGGATTAGAGTAGGTAGGGAAATGTCACGGTCCCGTGGGGGGTTACACTATATTATTGCTTTGATTAGATTTTTTCTTCTTTTGTATTATCATTTTTATAATTATTATTTTTTGTTTCTTTGTTTTTTTATTTCTAACTAAGAATAATAAAATAAGTATTTTGTTGTATTTTGTCATGAACTAGTTTGTGTTCAATGTTTTACTCACCTCTCTCAATAATTAATGTAAATATGTGTATTTATTGTAAAATAGGCTATTCACCTTGATAATTAGAAAAATAGAGATAGCATATTGAATAATCTATAAGAGAATGTTGGGTATATCTCTTAATAAAGATCTTGTAGGGTATCTTTCTATGAACATGGTGCTTAAAGCTTCTGAGATTTAAAAAAAAATGTTTTACTTTGGCTATACTTGATGAACCCTGGCAGTGATAGTTATCTAAATAGGATCATTAAAAATATAACTGATGGCTGTCAGTTTAATCCCTCTTTAACAATATAATAAGACAAATTAGCTATTTCATTCTGCCTTATCTTCTAGTTGAATTACAAGGTTTGAACCCAGTAGTGATGGATAGAATAGTTCCCATTACAATACACACACACACACATATATATATATATATATATATACCTTATCAAATCTTTCATATATATGAGTACTCCTACAATTACAAATCCTGAATTATCATTCAGGGTAAAATCATTCAGTGTATTTCATCAGAAACCCGGTTTTGTCATATGTGATAGAGATCCAAACATCAACACTTAAACAATTGTTATATTTTCTTTTATATTGTGCAGTCTGAATGTTTCTATAATCAGTTATATACATATACAGTATTTGAGGAATTTATATTTCAAAACAAGTTAGTCATAAATCTGATTGAATACAAATATTTATCAGGTTTTTTTTATTAATTCATTATACACACACACACACTAACACACACATATATAAATATTCTTCTTACCGCTCGAGCATGCTTAATTTAATTTTATTAATTTACTTGCTTCCTTTTACAATTCTGAAATAAACAAAAAAATTATTATGATAAATATATAAATAAGATATTTATTTTATATAGCGCTATGTTGTATAAACTGTAATATTAATAACTAGCCATTAAGTTAATGCACATGCGCTTTGTGGATTTTAACTATAAATGAATACTCTCATTTTCCAAACTCAAGATAAAATCGATATGAAAAGATAGAATGAATCTATCTATCTTTTCGACCCAAACGTTTATGTATGGGCAAATCTTAAGCGTTTGGAAATGAGAGCATGAAGATGTTAAGCGTGATCACTTTAAATTACTTTTACTATGTGCATGTACATTAGCTTAATTGCTAATTATTAATATTATGATAAATATATTACAATACAAATTTTTCTTTAGAATATCAATGCTTTATTTTGTATTTATAATTTTGCCATTATTTATTAGCAGTAATAATTGCTAAGACAAATGGAAAAGCAAATCACAACAGTTTTAAATTAGATGTAATAACAACTTATTGTTAGTACTTCTACTTAAATCTTTTAATATATAAAATAAAACCTAATAGAAACAAATTAAAATAAAATTTACTGTTAATAAAAGATTGAAATCTTTAAATTAAAAAAAAAATAGGTATATGTTCATAAGAACGCTTAATCTTGAATACTGAATTGTGTCACAATGAAGAAAACGTTTTTTATAAAAATAATATTAATAAAATTGACCTACAGATCAATAAGGGAAAATAATTTATATAATGACATATAATACATCACATGATCACCATTCTTTATGCATACACAAACTGTTTACACAGAGGCAAAACTTTCCATACAGTAGCACTACTCACTGATGAAAGCCACAAGCTAGAAACTAGTCTGGGGATATTAAATGAGTAGGCGCCAGATAGGAATTTTATGCACAAACCTTTCTGCATCCTCTTATTACTCTGACTTGCACTGAGTAGTGCTACTGTATGAACAGTTTTGCCTCTGTGTTTGACATAATATACTATACTGATTATCTATACATTTCTCAATATTTATCATTAGATGGTAAAGTACAATGATAAAGATGGCAATTATAGAGCTAAGGATCAATAGATCGCAACTTACCTGATTCATCCAGTGTTTAAATGTTGTATAATATCATCAACAACAAACCATTTTCTTATATATTTTTTAATGATTTATTACACTCATAGTCCAACACCAAAGTATTGAGAATTAGAATTCGGAATGTTACTTCTGATATTTATTTTTAAAACTATTTTGATATTCTTAAAATATAACATAGAGACCCATATGTGTTAAATTTAACCATTCTTTTTGTGTTTGGAACTGTACCATTTTTTAATTAAATACAAACAGTAAAGTAATAAATTTAAAAAAATATACAGAAATTTATTTTTATGGTATAATAGAAGATATTTTGTATAAGCCCCTTTGATAATTTATTTAAATTTTTTTTTAGAATTTTAATGGGTTTTACTATTATTTATCATAAAGATAATTAAAATACCATTTTTTTCTAAATATAGATACCTAGAAAAAATAAGAAAAATATCCCAATGAGGAAAATTATTAATAGTAAAATCTATAAAAAGATTAGAGTCATATGTATACTAAAATATTTTAAATTTTAAAAACAAGATGTGACTTTTAAATAATTTATATTAAATATCCTTGGTAAAACAATTAGATTCTCTGCCCTAATCATTATTGCAACTATTTTAAAAAACTAATTAAAAGTATAACTTTAATATATTTTTTTATATTATTGAGGGAATATTTATTTTGGATAATTAATTTACTAGAATTTTAAAGATAATTGCATTATTTATTGTTAAAGACTATTAGTAGCACAATGACATTTTACTAAAGAAAGGTAAATCTAATAGATATTTAGTGATTTACTTTTATTATACTTATTATTGGCTAAAGGAAGGAGCGTACTATTTACTGGAATTGTTTTTTTTTTCCTGACAGTGAAACATCATGATCTGACTTTTAGTTGCCTGATAGTTCTTAACTAAAATATTAAGTTACTTTTCCTGAAAGCATAATAATGATGTATTTGAACAAATTTTGAATACATTTTTACAATCATTATAAATCAAACTAAATTATAATTATTATGTCCAGAAGATTGTGGTATTTTTAGTGAAGCCGGTGAGGGTCTATGAATCCTTTGATCACAGATCCAAATTTCCATTTGGTAATGGTCTTTTATTTAGCTACTTATTAGTGCATATCATTTTCAAGTAAATGAAGATAGAACAAACAAAAAATAAGTGTTTAATATGAAATGGGGCATGGTCTAACTATATAAAGTTAGTAAAAAAAGTTAATGGACGATTTAAAAAGTGAAAATATATTTACTACAAAAGATAAATATTGAAAGCATAAATGAAATGTCATTTATTATAAATAAGAAATGCAGATGGTTCAAGTTTGTAACACTGAAAATAGAAGATTTTTACATGGCTGTATAAAATACTTTTAATCAGTCAAAACAATATTTTGAAATTATCACTGAATACTTTAAAGCTAGTATTGGTAAACGATTGAAAGACAAATATGTTATGTCTAACTTTGGGTACAATGGTAGAAATGAGAAAGGACACAGATTTATGGAAATTTCAGAAAAATAAAAACTGTATCTTAATATATAATTTTTGGGAGAAAAATGCTACATTGAAATAAAAATAGAAGCATCTAAATAAAGGTCAGGAAAAAAACCGTATTTCAAAATTATAATTTTTTTAATAGATTCAACACAGATGCGACCAACTACAAAGACAAAAGCTATTAAGAAAAATAGCATTAAATAGCTGATATTTATTACTTAGATAAAAAACTTACTTAATTTCAAGTTAAAACTTACAAATGGTTTTATTGTATTAACATATTCTAAAGTTCGTTTAGATGTAATATACTACTACAAAATGTCTGGCACAAAAAAGTAGCAAATTGTCAGTAAATTTCTACTGAGACATGCCAAGGTATTGAAAAATAGAATATGATGTTTTTAAGAAAAATAATACATTAAAAAGAATTGAATATTGAGAAGTTTGTAAAATTTTAGAAAAAATAAGCTAATAATAATATAAGAAAATAAATTGTCTAATGGTAAAGAAAGTTATATTAGTTATTTCTGCAATGCATATAAAAGATGCAATCATAACTAAACAATAAAATGATATCATGAAATATGTAGAAAACCTGTACAAATATAAAGCAGAACAAAGAACACAATGTATTTACTATTGTTATTACAACTCCAGTGGTGTGCAGTATTGTGAGTGAAGCAATGAGATATGTAATTAAATTTATAAAAATAATAAAACCTCCAGAAAAAGATGCAATTATTGTCAAGCGTTAGTGGCCTAGCGTTTAGCATAGATGCCTTCCAAGCAGCCTGCCCGGGTTCACTTCCTGGTCAACGTTTTAACACATTAAAAAAAAGATGGAATTATAGTATATATTTAAAAAAAGTAACTGAAAAAATAGAAAACTTGTTGTCAAAGCTGTATACTAAAGATCTTAATGATAAAAGTGCTTCAGAAGTTTGGAAGAATGCAGCATTAATAATAATATTTAAGAATTTGTATTTTATCCGTTTTTTTTTTTTAATTTTTACCATGATAATTACAAATAATCTGCAGAAAACATGGGACTTTTATTAATCCTAAAGCAACAAAAACAATGACTAGATTTAAATCTGATTTTAGAAAAATAGATAATATCAAAAACGTTAAAAAATTTTTTTAAGTATCAATGAATACTAATTGCCATTGTGATTTGGATTTGTGGATTTTGAAAAAGCATTTGACTGTATAAACATTTTATTGGTATTAAATGCTTTGATAATCAGAGTGATTCTAGATTTCCCCATCTATTTACAGCCGTTTTATAAGAATAATTTTGTGGATTGAAAATGAGGATAATAGAAGTAAATACAGATTATTCAAATCATTTAGATTCTGCAGATATTGTGGGTGCTTTTGCAAATAATGCTTCAGGATTTCCCAAAATATCTGTAAGTGTTATGATGTGAAAGTAAGAAAATAGGATTAAAGTTAAATAATAAAAATATAAATTAATGTTGATTGGAATTTTGAGAAGAAAATGAACATTGATAATTATGAAATCGAAGAAGCTCATAATAAAAAAATTATTGATCAATTTATTATTAATTTAGATGGGAACATAGATTAATAATTAAATTAAATTTTCATGCTATGGTTTTTGTTAGAAATAATATTAAAGAAATTATGCCTAAATATTTTAACAGATATGTTTTTTTTAACCTCTTGACTATGAATCAGAGACTTGGACATTTAACAGAAGAGCAATACATATATATCAAACTCTTCAATAAAATATAGTAAGATTGCTTTAGATGTGGATACCTATTGCCACATATATGCTTTAACAAATAATTTCAAATGTGACATATGTTTGTTTTTAGCTTATAAATTTGAATGAAGTGGTTTTAAATCATTGTGATTAATGCTTATATCCAAATTATCTGGAAATGTATTTTTGTCATATTTTATAAAACATTTTTTAGTTGAAGACTTAAATTTCTCATAATAATTGCACGAATTAATCAATAGATGTAATAACTGACCCAGTTTTGCAAACATTTTCTTTAAAGATTTCTTCTTTTGTGTAATAGTTCTGATACAGCGTTCTTCACTATCTTTTATTTTCTGATAATTTCAGGGCTTTTTCTTATATAAGAAATATCTTTTAAAAATTATATTAGTCAGTCAGGTTATTCCAATTTTATTTCACTGTATATATAGAAAGTAGATATGAGAGATGAAAGTGAGTGCAAAATAATATTAATTTACAAGTAATTTTTTACAGTTGCTTCAATCAAACAAGTTTTTCTGACTAATATATATATATAAGTTTTTCTGACTAATATATATATATATATATATATATATATATATATATATATATATATATATATATATATATATATATATATATATATATATATATATATATATTAGCCTGCATTCTCCCTCCCCATATTTAAAATAAAGTTAGAGCTATAATTTTTCCATAGATTGCTTGCAAATTGGATGCAAAATCTTACAGTATAAACATCAAAATTGGTGTCTCATGAAATCATAGAAATAATCAATATATATCTAATACATATTAATTAGTCTTTTCAATAGCCAAGTCATTGGGTTGTTGCTGAGAGATCAGATTCCATGTAGCTGCAAAATATCAGCTGATGCATGATGATCTTTAGTCTTAATGTTATTTATTTTTTTTAGAAAGAGCGATTTAGTATTGTAGATGAGGGATTAAAGATTAAATAGCAGCTTATGAATCAGAGTGTGAAAAGAATGAATGTAGGAATACTTATATTGGGAAAAAAGACCACTTTGTATATTTTTATGAGGTTGTTGATTGTTAATGAGTTTGAATGAGACATGTTAGTGATAAGAATATGGCAAGTAAAAAGTGAAGAACAATCTATAAGAAAGTGTTTTAATGCATTTTTTTATTTCTAGGACAGAGAGCAGATAATGGATCTGTATTTGTGAACTGTCGCTTGTAGAAACTACAATAATTAGTAGCAAGAGCTTTGTCATTTATTTTTATTAAAACGTCCAGATATTTGATTCCAAGTGCCAATATCAACTTTTTTATAATGTAGTTGTTACTACATAACAAGAAAGAATGGTGATCATGTGATGTTTGATGATTTAAGAAAGATTGACTATTATTTGATACACTATTATTATTTCAATTTCTTATGTTTGCCAATAATTACTTTTATTTAGAAATAGATTATGTGAAAGAGCAGCATGTTTACTTGTGAGGTTTTGATAAAATTATTGTTAATGGGTGGTGGAGTGTCAGTACGATTAGCAAGAATTACACTATTAACACTTGAGATGAAACTTAATTAGTTTAGTCACTTCGTTAATGGCTTTCTAAAGATAAAATGTAGAAATGTTATGTAATGAGAGATCATTGAATTTAATATGTTTTTGCATATTTGTTATGCTTAGAGCTAATCCTTTTTTATTCCAGATTAACTTGGTCATAAGGGAGTATATATATATATATATGAATAAGTATAGTTAATAAAGGGTAAGAAATAATTAATTTTAGGAAATATTAAAATTTTGATTAGTAATTCCTTAGCATATATTGAAAGATATGCTTTGAATAATGTATTGATGGTACCTTCTACTGAAACAGTTAGCTGATTTTCAATAGCAGTTTTCATTACACTATAGGGAAGGTGCATAGGGAAACATAAAAATATTATGAGAATTAGAGGAAATTATTTCCATTCATACATCAATAAAATAACCCAATTTACCTACAATGGCATTTATTCATAATTGTTTAGGAAAAACTAAAAAAGATGTTTTCTTCATCTTAAATAATTTTGTCAAAGGTATATAAAGTTAGCATATTTAAACAATCGCAAGTAAATATGACATTTAAGTTAACTAGATATTATTAAAACTCCAATGAAATAGTATAAATTTAACACTTTTTAGGTCCCTGTCATTGTATTGTTTCTCAAATTAATTTATGCATTCAATATTCTCTAGATATGTTTCGTGATCAATCTTTTTTCCTGAGGTGCGATGAGGATAATAGTTGAAAATGATGAATATATATATATATAGAGAGAGAGAGAGCGAGAGAGAGAGAGAGGAAGAAAGGTAAGACAAAATTAGTGACATCAAAAATTATTATATTTTTATGTTTATAAAAATAGTTGTTTTATTATAAAATGAAAACAATCTATTGAAGAAAAGAAGTTTCTCAAGAAAATAATAAAGTTAGTACAATGACTACTTTTTTTACCTGATCGACTAAATTAACTACCTAATGTTAATAAAATGAGGAAAGTAACTGATTAACTAAAAATAAATAAAATTACAAGGTTAAATCGCTTATATATGCTATATATAAATGATATTAAAATTAAAAAAAAATAAAGAAATTTCCGATAAGGGGGTAATAAACAATGTCAAACAAACAATTACCATCGTCAAATATTACAATTAAGTCAAGCGTTGTTAGCCGAGAGGTCATCGTAGCCGCCTTGCAAGCAAGTAGTTGGTTGCAGACGGTTGTGGATTCGCCTACTGGTCGATGTTATGACATATAACAAAATATTACAATTAATTCTAGTACCCTCTCACCTATCTGATATTCTGTCTTACTTTTATCAAAGTATGTGACATACATTTGTAATGCGTATACTTTATAAAAAATGAACTATATTATTGAAATTATTAAAATTAAAAAAGTAACAATCATATGTAATATTTAAAAACGATAAATAATTTTAACAACCAACTACTTATTTATGGTTATGTGTATATATATTTTGTTTATCTATTTGTGTGCAAGTGGTACCTTCATAATTTTTTACTCTAATTCAAAATAAACTAAATTATATATATATACCATAAATATTATTAAATATTGAAAATAATTGTATTTAACATACACATATATTACAATACCTTTAGTGTTTATGTTAAGTTATTGGTCGGGTTTTTTTTTTTTTGCAACTTCTGTTTCGCGTATTCACTTAAGTTTATACGACCAAATAAGATAATTTATGACAGTACGAGCATTACGTCATAAGCATACAAATTGTATTTTTATTTCTAGTTAAAAAATGTTAATAAATTTAATAAAAAGAAAAAAGAAAACCAGAGATAATTTATAATGACATAATTTACATAAATTGGCAAATATTATTTTAATAAAATGTTGGGTAATTTAACACGTAATTAAATTTAAAATAATTATAGTGTCAAGAAATATGCCTGAGAGCAAAAATCCTATCGATTGGTCTATATAATGTTAATTGATCTAGCAAATTGTGATTATTATTATGTTACTCAAAATACAACTGATAATTATTATAAGTATATTAATACTGTAAACAATGCTGTAAAAACAATATAATTTCAAAATAAACAAATTTGAAAAACGAAAAAGACTTTTTTACGTCCAAGCATGTATATCACCTATAATAATTATCACCATTATCAATTATTAATCGGCTAAAAGAAAAAAGTTTGTCCAAGTTTAATCCAATTTATCCAATCCATATGTTCTCCACATATTTCAGTTAACTTCTTTATTTCAACCATTCATTTCACATGTAAATTCTTTCTCAGCCTTTTAAATTTCTTAGAATTCAGATTAAAACTCCAACTACCTATTTTCTGTTACATCTTTAGGAAAATATTTAATTCTATTCCATTTTAGTTTTATAACTCTTTCAATGATGTCAAAATTATCTATATACTCTATTGACTATTTATTTCACACTGTATTCTTTCTTGTTACTATCAATGTATTTTCATATTTTATTGTGACATAAAGCTTTGTACTGCATATTTTTTAATTATCCATGTCTTGCATCCATAAATAAAATTTATTAAACACTTCTTTTAAAAATAATTATTTTAATGCACATAACCATAATTGTTTTTATTTTTGATTACTTGTATTTATTTCACCCCATTTAAAATATCTCTATATATGATTAATTTAATCCATTATATTTTAAATTATAATAAATAAAGTGAGTAAGATATTTTTTTAACTTTCTTATAATTATATATTTTCAAAACACATTAAACTTTATTTTAACCTTTTAATAATTTGTGTTTAGTTCTATTTTATTGCTTTATTTTGTAGCTTATAACACCTGTTGAAATTTCTGATACATTACTTGCAAAAACAACTACGTCAATTGTAAAATATAAATAATCTAGAAACCTCTATATTTATTTATTTAGTCTCCAATTTTAATCCACAAAATACTTTTGTGTCAAGCGTTGGTGGTCGAGAGGGTAGCACAGCCGCCTTAAAAGCAGTTGTCCCGTGTTAACGGGTTCGCTTCCCAGCCGATGTTACGACACATGAGAAAAAAAAAACTTTTGTAAACTCTTTAAAAAGTTTTGGCTGATATTAAATCAGGATGTCTTACAACCATCCCAATGTTAATCTTTCTAGTATCATGATGTAATCTAATCACGGTTGTGGAAATTTTTAAATATTTAGAATAAGAAAATATTCTGTGTTTATATCTTTATAGCCCAATGCATTAATCACTATGAAAATGCAGATAATCAAATGCTTTTCTCATAATTTACAAATCCAGAAATAATAACGTATACTTATTGATCTTTTCTTAAATACTATTGATACTTGAATACGATTTGCTATCTTAAAAGTCTGCGTTTTGGCGTATTTGTTGGTTTTAATTCATAGTTTAGCTGTAGCCAATTGTGTGTATCTTAATAAAAATCTTGTACTGAAACGACAAGACTGATAAATATTTAATTTCTAATACTTTTTTTCTTTTTCACTTTTCTTAAATATGAAAATCTTTGTTGTATTTTTTCAATCATTCGGTAATACTTATCATTTAGACATTTTTTAAATTTCATTTATCAGCTTTTCTTTTTAGAGATAATAATAATTCCATGATTACCTGATTTTTCGTTCTCCATAAATGTAATTGCTTATCCTCGCAGTAAAAATGTTTGTTATTAAGAAAGTATTGCATGTGTAAAGATTACTGTTTTCCCTTTTGCACTATGTATTTTGTATAATAATATTTAACTACATTTAAATTGTGTTTATGTCTTTATAAGTGCACACTCACAAATTTTGAACTAAATCTTGAAAATTATTTCCAAAATTATTAATAGGTGCAATTAAAAAATTAAATACACTATAAGAAAATATTTAATTGAAGAAGTAAACATTTTAATATTTATACTCTAGAAACTTTTTGATTTTAAAAACAATTGAATTATTGTTATTACAATGATTTAAATAAATCTGGAGAGATTTTTTTGTCTAGCTTTACATATAGTAAAAAAAATAAAATAAAGAAAAATAGGGATAAAATTGGATTAATTATACCACTTGTTTGAGACTACTGAATGTACATTTATGAACCTATCTAGTTTTGAATATAATTAGCTTTATTATTTAAGTAATACATTGTAGGTGTGCAGATTGAAAGTAATAATTGCAGATTGAATTTTATAGACTATATGTTAAACTGCATTAAAAACAGGTTATATTTAATTGTTTTTTTCTTCTTTTATATAAATAATTTTACTTTCCATGATCCATTTGCAATCTCTAGTGGTCTATAATATTAGTTAATAAATAACTTTATTGTTAAAAAAAGGTTGTCTTGAATAAAAGACTGAGATTATTGATTCTTATTCATATTGGTATTGTCTAGGTGGTGGCTGATTTATTTTATATTAAATTCAGCTAGCTTTATAAATTGCTTCTCTCTCTCTTATATATATATATATTGTAACCGGATCCGCGTACAACCGTTTTATTACGTCAGCTGTAACAATTTTCTGATGAGCATGCTGTAGGAAGGAACTATCAATTGACATTCCTAATGCAGATGTTAATGCCTCCTACAACAATATTTCCTGCTCATCAGAGGATGTAGTACCATAGAGACTGTGAACATCTAAACATTTATATGTTTGGTTTTCCAAACAGTGCCATTAGAGTTCCGTCTTACTACAACCTGACTGGCCTGGGACGTCTCAGGAAGCATGAAATTCTCATGAACCAGTGCTGTAACTGATGAGTGATGCAATAAAATAAAACAAAATTGGATAACTGGATAACCAATTTAATTTTTAGTAACAACAAAAAAAAAATTATTAAATAACAATTAATTAGTGATTTCTAACAAAGTTCATTTCTATCTACATGATAACTCATTTTCATTTTACTTATGAAAGAGCTAGAAGCAGTTCTTTTTTTTATCAATAGTTCATTTACAAATTCATCTATGAGAAGAAGTTTGGGAATATTCTAATTCAACAATAGTTTATTTTTGAATTCCTTTATGAGAAGAAGCTTGGAAACATTCTAATTCAACAATAGTTCATTTTTGTATTCCTTTATGAGAAGAAGCTTGGGAATTTTCTAATTCAACAATAGTTCATTTTGAATCCATTTATGAGAAGAAACTTGGAAACATCCTAATTCAACAATAGTTCATTTTTGTATTCCTTTATGAGAAGAAGCTTGGAAATATTCCAATTCAACAATAGTTTATTTTTGTATTCCTTTATGAGAAGAAGCCTGGTAGCAGTTAAGCATTTATGATTTATATAACATTTTGTTATTTTATGAATTATTACCGATTGGTAAACATTTAAACTTAGCAATTCTTGGCTTGTGGAGTATTCATCATTTGGTAATTAAAGCATTTATAATTTAGTCAAATATAAAAGTATATTCTTATACATAAACTCTGTTACATTATAAGAAGCTTAGAAGCAGTCAAGCATTTATGATTTATACAGCATTTCATCATTTTATGAATTATTATTGATTGGTAAACATTTAAACTCAGCACTTCTTGGCTTGTGGAGCATTTATCATTTAGTAATTAAAGCATTTCCAATTTAGTCAAATATAAAAGTATATTCACACACATAAATTCTGTTTGGCTTGTGGAGCATTTATAATTTAGTAATTGCAGCATTTATAATTTAGTCAAATATAAAAATATATTCATATACATAAATTCTGTTTGGCTTGTGGAGCATTTATAATTTAGTAATTGCAGCATTTATAATTTAGTCAAATATAAGGGTATATTCATACACATGAATTCCGTTTGGCTTGTGGAGCATTTATCATTTAGTAATTGAAGCATTTATAATTTATATAGTAAATACGTTCAAATATTTCTATAAATAAATTTGCATATAACTATTTCATAACTTCATTTTATAATGTATGATAAACATGTTCTAATATTTTACAAAACAAATTCTATGTAGTTATTTCATAACTTCATTTTATAACGTATGATAAACGTGTTCTAATATTTTGCAAAACAAATTCTATGTAGTTATTTCATATCTTCATTTTATAACGTATGATAAAGATGTTTTAATATTTTATAAAACAAATTCTATGTAGTTATTTCATAACTTCACTTTACAACGTATGATAAAGGTGTCTTAATATTTTATAACATAATTACCTTCCAGTTTTGCAGTCTAGTTTATTCTAAAGAAGGCAGGTTATTTCATCTATGGAAAGTCATGGCACAGCGTGGAGATAATGAAGCCGCTAAATTACCCCATTGACATTATAATTCCTCTAGCAAAGTTTTCTTTTTCCATTTTCACGTTTAGTTAAAGCTATATTTTAATTTGTCAAAAGAATTAAGTAATACACTTTCTTTTTTTAAAAAAAAAATTCAATATGTTCTGCTTCTCTGTGTAAGACGAAAGTTCTTTCTTTTTCTTTTTTAACGACGTGCCTAATTTGAATATTGCCTCAGTTTAACTCAAGTATCTTTTTTCTTTCTTTTTAATGATTGGATAATTAATTTCTTTTCTTTTTATTGAGACAGATAAAAAAAAATAAGATGACTTAACATTTATTCAATTCCATCAATAACAAAATTAAAAATATGATTTTTTTTTAAACAAATCAAAATTTATTGTGTTCCCAATTAGACTGAATCATGCTAGACGTTTTTAAATGGGGGGGGGGGATCTTTTGAATATTTATATGAGGAACAGAATATCTGTTTCAATATATATATTTGTCACAAGAGGATTCTACCTGGATTTTTAGCCTAGAGTAAAGGACAGGCAACAAGATGGGTGACAAAAGGTAGTAAGGTATGCAGAAGATTTGGATAAAGAATTTATGTAGGATACATATACAAAAGGTGGGTTGATTGTGTTAGAATTGTTGACTGTTATTGGGGAAGAAATGGAATAGAAGAATAGATGCATTAATGAAAAATAGGGAATTGGTGAGATGGAGAATTAGTATGGAGAGTAAAAAGAGTTATATATATATATATATATATATCTAATTCTATTTACTTATATATATATATATATATATATATATATATATATATAAGTAAATAGAATTTTGGGTACAAGTTAATTTATGATAATAGCAAGAAAAGTAGTTTACTGTTTAAGGCTTGAATAGGTTACACATAAATGGAAAAATATGGGTGATTTACTCTGTAAGTTGTGTAAGGAAAGCATAAAAATATTAGGCATTTGTTAATTGAATGTAAAGGGCTGCAAAAAGAAAGAGTACAAATAATGAAGTTGTGGAAGAATAAATATAAGCAAAATGATTATACAGAAAGAGGGTTCTTGGTTTTTATGCTGGGTTTGGAAAAAGATAAAAAGGACTTAGATTGACAAAGATTATGTTGTGAAAATATAATGGAGCAAGATAGAGAAGAATATGGGGAAAATGTATGGTGGGAGATAAGGTGGCTAACAGATTTCTCTGGACATAATGGTTGAAAGTTTTCTGACTCTGATAAAGGAGAAGCGACAGTGCATTACTCACATTTAGTAAATATATTTTAGGTCACCAGATATTAATTAATGGTGATGATGCCTATTTACTAACATAAGAGTAAATTATTTCTGCTAGATCAGGGAGAGAAAGAAATTCTTATTATAATAAACAATTGATAAACAGATGGCACAAAACAGACAAAGGGAAGTAGCAATACATGCATTGGATGCAAATGTATCATCAGCAAGGGAGGCAATTCATGGAGAAATGGGATGGTCAAGTTTTTATATGAAAGATGTAAAAAGTAAAATGAAAATGTTTGGTCGATTGCAGTTTATGATTAATAAAAGAATAGCCAAAATAATATTTAATTGTGTTATGAGTAAGGGACAGGCAACAAAATGGGTGAGAAAGGTAATGGGATATGCAAAAGATTTGGATAAAGAATTTATATCAGTATATTTGTACAAAAGATGGGATGATTATGTTAGGAGGATTGTTGAGTGTTATTGTGGCAATGAATGGATAAAAGAATAGATTTATTAATAAAGAAAGAAGTTAGAGAGATGGAGAACTGAATTATTAATCTTTTCTATGTTCAAAATGCATATTGATTGAGTGAAATAAAATATAAATTTTTGATTGGTCAATTACAGAATCAGCAATAAAAAAATATTTGTCTTTTAAAATTATTCTCATTTTAATTTAGTTTCTAAAAGGCAAATTAATAATTTGTCAGTTTACTAAAGTAAATGAAAGTTTTTTCAAAAATAAATTTATATTTATAATTGATAAAAATAATCTATAGCACACAACATTAAATGTACTTTTTGTAACCTATTACAAAATGTACTCTATATTATTGATTTCAATCTCAATTTATTTTTATCTAAAAGAAAATTATTTTTTCCTAAGATCTGAATTCTTCTAAAATAATCATATTTTCACACACATTTTATAAAAATAATAATAAACATGTAAAAAATAATTTGAAACATACATTTTTATTTGGAAAATCAAAACAAAGAACTGTCTAAATTGCTAACAAGCACTCCCTTATATAGAGAATGTAAAACAACCAATCAGCACCATGAAAGGCAGATCATATCTCATTGTTATAACTTTAAATTTAAATATTATTGATTCATTTAGTTGTAAAATAATTATAAAGATGACAGCATCATATGGTATGTATTAGATTACTTAGAAAAAGTGCAAAGGGAAGTAGAAATAGATGCATTGGATGCAAATGTATCGTCAGCAAGGGAGGCAATTCATGGAGAAATGGGATGGTCATGTTTTTATATGAAAGATGTAAAAAGTAAAATGAAAATGTTTGGTCGATTGCAGTTTATGATTAATAAAAGAATAGCCAAAATAATATTTAATTGTGTTATGAGTAAGGGACAGGCAACAAAATGGGTGAGAAAGGTAATGGGATATGCAAAAGATTTGGATAAAGAATTTATATCAGTATATTTGTACAAAAGATGGGATGATTATGTTAGGAGGATTGTTGAGTGTTATTGTGGCAATGAATGGATAAAAGAATAGATTTATTAATAAAGAAGGAAGTTAGAGAGATGGAGAACTAGTATGGAAAGTAAAAAGAGTTTAAATATATATAGAAGTAAACAGAATATTAGGTGTGAGTTAATATATGATAATAGTAATGAAAGTAGTTTATTATTTAAGGCTCCAATGGGATCTTTAGCAACCAGAGAACATATACATGTAAATGGAAAAATATGGATGATTTAGTCTGTAAATTGTGTAAGGAAGGAATAGAGAATATTAAGCATATGTTAATTAAATGTAAATGTTTAAAAACAGAAAGGGTACAAATAATAAAGTTATGGAAGAATAAATATAAAAAAAGTGATAATACAGAAAGTGGATTATTGTTTTTTATGCTGGGTTTGGGAAAAAATAAGGGAGATTTAGATGTAAAAGCCATAGAGTTGTCAAAGATTTTATTTTGGAAATGGGATGGAGCAGAATATGGAAAAACTTAGTGTGGGGAATGGAAAATAAAGTGGCTAACAGGTTCTCTGGATATAATTTCTGAGAGATTCCTGACTCCATTTAAGGAGAAGTCACAGTACATCACATCACATGATAAAAGAAAAAGAAAAATTGAAGAATCTTTATTATTAAAAATTATTATTCTTAAGCAATTAACTTATTAAACAGTTCTTTTAATATTAAGGTGGATGGGAAGTAATTTAGTATTTTCTTGGCTTGTTTGGTTGAGGGATTTAGGGTAATTTTAAATATATGTAAAATGCAAATAACCCCTAAATCCTGGTTTTAAAATAGTTTGGATTTATAAAAGACTTTGGATTCCCAGAAAAGTGATCATTTACTTTGTTACTGTAAATGCAAACTTGCTTAATATAGGAATAATTAATAATTTTCTATATTCACTTTTTTCTTTGTTTTTTCTGTTAATGAATGTATAAACTAATATATTTATTATAAGAGATTACAATTAACTCTTGAAATATTATTTGACTAAAAGAAGTCATTTTATTAATAGGTATTCAGTAATGGATATTCCACACATATACACATTTAAGTTATTACTGCATGTTTATAACTACTTTTTTTCCAACAACTGTATTTTTAAAAAAAAATATTGAATGATTGTTAAGAAAAAAATTAGGTTAGTGATGGTTCTATTTAATTAACTCTTGAAATTACTTTTAAATTTAATATCATCATCATCATCATCATCAACCATTATCAATCCACTGCAGGATGAAGGTCTCTCCAAGTTTAATCCATCCTCTCCAATCTTTAGCTTCTCTTCTCCACATCACCCCTGCACACTTTCTTATTTCATCCATCCATCTCACATGTGGTCTCTTTCTGGGTCTTTTACAATCTCTTGGAATCCAGTTTAAAATTTCAATTGTCCATCTATTATCATCTCTTCTAGCAATATGTCCAGCCCAACTCCACTTCAATCTTTTAATTTTTTCAATGAGGTCAGTAACACCTGTTTGTTCTCTTACCCATACATTGCATTTTCGATCTCTTCTTGTTACTCCCAACATACATCTCTCCATACTTCTTTGAGTGGTCTGAAGTCTCTGTATTGCTCTTCTATTAAGTGTCCAAGTCTCAGATCCATAAGTAAGAACTGGTAAAACACAATTGTTAAAAACCTTCCTTTTCAAACACATAGGCATATTTCCTTTTAGTATCAAGTTATTTCTACCAAAAGCACTCCAACCAAGTTTAATTCTATGATTAATTTCTTCCATTATGTTTCCATCTGTATTAATAATCTGACCAAGGTATTTGTAACTGTTAACTTCTTCTAATTCATCATAATCAATCTTTATTTTCATATTTTGAGCAAATCGATTAAACATTACTTTAGTCTTTTTAACATTTATCTTTAGTCCTACTTTCCTACTTTCATCTGATAATTCCTGCAACATATCCTGCAGCTCTGAAGCATTATTTGCAAAAACAACTACATCATCTGCAAAATCTAAATGACTTAAATAATCTCCATTTATTTTCACTCCTTTAGTTTCCCATTTTAATCCACAAAATACTTCTTGCAGCACTGTTGTAAAAAGTTTTGGAGATATGGAGTCACCTTGTCTTACACCTTTCTCAATGTTGACTTTCCCAGTATCATTATGTAATCTAATTGTTGCTGTTGCATTTTTATAAATATTCTTCAAAATATGACAATATCCTGGATCTATACCTTGATGATCCAATGCTTTAATCACTGAAGAAATGTTTATAGAATCAAATGCCTTTTCATAATCTACAAATCCAAAACATAATGACAACTCATATTCATTCGTCCTTTCTATAACTTCTCTCAACACCTGGATATGATCTACTGTACTAAAACCACTTTTAAATCCAGCTTGTTCTCTTGGTTGGTGGAAATCCAATGTTCTCTGTAGACGAGTTGTAATTATCTTGGTAAAATTTTTATATAAAACTGATAAAAGGCTGATAGGTCTGTAATTTCTAATATCTTCTTTATCACCTTTTTTAAATATTAATATTATTACTGCATTCTTCCAATCATCTGGTACATCTTTATCATTTAGACATTTGGTATATAACTTTGCTAAAAAAAATTCTATTTCTTCACCTGCTTCTTTTAATATATCAATTATAATTCCATCATTACCTGGAGCCTTTCCTTTCTTCATACATTTAATTGCGTGTCTCACTTCTTCATTTAAAATTCTGGGCAATTCAGAAGATGTAATAGATATAGGAAGTACTTGTTCTTTATTACTATATAATTCTTGATAAAAATCTTCTACCAATTTCATGATGTCATCTCTCTTTTTAGTAACAATTCCATCTTTTCTTCTTATTGCAGATATAAATTTCCTACCAATACCAAAATGTTGTTTGACATTCTTAAGACTTTTATTTTCTTCTACAGCTTTCCTTGCTAGTTCACAGTTATACTTTCTTATATCATTTTCAACTCTTTTCCGCACCATTTTACAAAATTCGAGATATTCAATTCTTTTTAATGCATCATTTTTGTATATCTTCATATTCCTTCTTTTCTTCATAAATTCTCTAGTCTCAGTAGAAATTTTATTGGTCACTTGCTGCTTTTTTCTACCAGCTATCTTTGTTGCAGTTTTTAAAAGTGTATCAGTTATTTTCTTATTAATTTCATTCAAATCTGAATCATGTTCAAAATCTACTAATACTTGAAACCGATTTGTAAGTTCTAATTTAAATTCATTAGAATGTTTCTGAAGATTAGGAATATCAACTGTAAATATTGTTTTTCTTAATAATTTTTGTCTCTCTAGTTTCACATTAACACATATCTTACACCTTACTAATCGATGATCACTTCCTGTGTTAAATTTATTAAGAACATTACAATCTTGAAATATGTATTTCCTGTTAGTCAAAATATAATCCAATTCTGCTGTACCTTCATTTGGATGCTTCCATGTCCATTTCCTTTTAACATTTTTCTCAAAAAAAGAATTCATAATATTTTTTTGTTCTTTTTCTGCAAACTCCACAAGTCTATGTCCTCTCTCATTTCTATTACCATAACCAAAATTACCTACAGCACTCTCATCTTTCATTTGTTTACCAATTCTAGCATTAAAGTCTCCCATAACAATTTTAAAATGTTGTTTACTCTGATCAAAAGCCTTTTGTACATCCATATAAAAATCTTCTACTACTTCATCACTATGAGAACTTGTTGGGGCATAAACCTGAATTATCTGCATTTGGTATCTGCTATTAAGTTGTATAACTAATCTTGCCACTCTGTCCTATACACCATCAATCTCGACAATATTGTTCTTCCACTTTTTATTTATAATGAATTCTACTCCACTTGTATTTCCAATATGTGTGCCTTTATAATAGAGTATATGTCCACTTTTTAAATCAATTGTTTCTTCACCTTTTCTTCTAACTTCACAAAGTTCAATAATGTCCCATTTAATATAAGAGAGTTCTTCTTCTAATTCTTGCAATCTTCCTTCACTTGAAAGTGATCTGCAGTTGTAAGTATCTAAATAAAAAGTTGTCATCAAATGACAGCCTCGTTCCACAATCAGGAGATTCTTAGCACCCTCTGCCTTTGGCCACCAACCGCTGCCTTGGTTGATGACTTTACAGCCTCCTGGGAATAAGGGCCATGCTTTATTTTTGTCTGTCATAATTGTATATATGTATTGGAAAAATATTCATCATTTACACAAACATTCATTCTGCCTTATCAGGCACTGAGAAGAAAGACCATGGTGTTTCTTGATCTTAAACTCAGAGGTAAAAAGCCAATAAACTCACCATGCTGGCTAATGCATGTTGGTGAGCAGCCCATCCATGTTCGTATACTATATGAATAATCACATAGTAATAACAGCTGCAATGAAAGAATGTATGGAGTGGACATTAGAAATTTGCCCTGCTCAGTTCCTTATAAGGCCTCCAAGAGGAATCAAAGGGTCTCCTTTCAGTTAATAGCAAACTCCTTTCTGCAGCCAAATTTAATATATAAGTGACTAACTCCATTTTTTGACCTTTTACTCTATTTTGAAATTTCATATTTTATATTTTAAAAATTTTATTTATAAAACTTGTCAAATGGAGTTAACTGAAAAATCTAAACAAAAATATTGGTATCGCACAGAGTAAAAAGACTTAAAAGAAAAAAAAACTATCTGTAAAAATAATAAATCAATATCACATGATCACCATTTCTTATGTTTGCTCATAACTGTTATTAGATCATAAGATCTAGGTGCAGTGCTTTAAGATCCAAGGCTTCTCTCTGACAAAAGCCACAAGTTAGAAACTAGTCTGGTGATATTAGATGAGTAGGCACTAGATAGGGATTTTATGCTTTCTGGCATCCATTGATTACTCTGGCTTGCACTGAGTGGAACTGCTGTAAGAAGAGTTTTGCCTGTTTTAATATCATCAATATATTTGTGTTTTATTAAAATTGAAGTCTATATTAAAAATTATGACAATATTTAACAAAATAAAGTGTCTTCTAGATATTTAAATGATTGTCATGAATAGGTGCATAGAGAAGTTAAATATGTAAAATATATAACAATGAATATAATAGTAACATATGAAATTTGGAAGATTATATCAACTTTATCTCTCCAACAAAACTTGATTGTTTAGAATAAGTTATATATTTTATCTGAATATTTTTCCTTCTTTATAAATTAACTATTTTATTTATGAACTGAAACAATTATAAAAAAAAAAAAAATTCTAAAAAAAAATTTTTTTTTTTATTAATTCACCCAAAATTCTTATTCTAGTAAAAGTACACCTATCTCTGCAATGATTTTAATTTTAGCTTGCTCCTTCTACCAATATTTAAAATTGTATTTATTTTAAGGAACTAACCTGTTTTATACATTTCTATCGGTATAAAATGAATTTTAAATTTCTCTTAATTTATAATGATTATAATGACTTTTATTAGTCACATATTTTTGAAATTTAAACTTTTATTTTTCACTATTGCATTAATTGAAAAATAATAAATATCCTGAAATAAACATTAATAAATTACTATTCATTAACTGGATTAAAATGCCTGTCAATCAATAAAAATATATAATTAATATAATTAATATTTAAATATAAGTATAATGTCTATGCTGAATTTATTGTAATTAGAAAGATTTGAACTCATATTTTTAAGCTCTCTACAGCTATGCCCTTTATCTCATACAACCTATACACATGACCACATACATGGTAAAAATAAATAATCTCCAATATATGTATTTCGTACTGTACCAGCACTCATCAGTTAATCCAGATCATCATCTCCCCCCCCCACATATATATATATATATATATATATATATATATATATAATCAATGATCATTTATATTAAAATAGGAAATCTTCAAACTTTAATGGATAGGCTTCAGTCTTCTCCAATGATATGGATGGCTGAAGAGTTTGTGGTTGGAAAAGATAAAAGCCTGCCTATAAAAGTTTGAAGATTTGATATCTTATTATAAACAGAGCATAATTATATGTGTGTCGAAAATGATAATCTGGACCAAATGATGTGTGCTGGTTCATTACTTCTCATCACGAAGTGCGTATATTGGAGATCATTTATCATTTTCACATGTATGTCGTCGTGTGTATCGGTGGTATAAGATGGAGTGAATAGCAGTTGAGATCTTTAAAGTCAGAGTTCAAATCCCTTCTAATTAAATTATTATAAATTTTAATTTATTTTATTTATAAATAGATAAGTGCACATAAATATTTATTTTAAAAATAGAGTAAAATCATATACTTTTTTTGAGAAAATATAGATTTTATAAATGTGGATGGAATTGATAGAGAATTATTTTTTTTTATGTGTAACAACAAATATCATTAAAGGCAACATAATAATTTTAAATATCTGGTATTAAAATGCACAATATTATTCATAAAATTGACATCAAATTATCTTAGAAAACTTAACAAATAATCTCAAGTCTAATCAAAAATAATTAATTTTTGAGCTTAAAAGAAAAACAAAAAAGAAGTTTGCAATTCAAACTCATAAATAAAATATAAATCGAACAAGTGAATTTAAAAACAAATTTGAACAAAAACTCATAATAAATTAACTTTTTCTTTTAGAAGAGAACATTAGCAATGATATATTCTTTTGATTGTAATGAATAATATAGAAATGTGAATGATGATATGCATAAAGTTATATAATATATAGTTGTTGTTTGACTTTTATATATTTATATTTCTTAAATTATATATTATAAGAATTACTAAATGCAACACACAGACAGTAATTGTACTTTAATTCCATTTTTCCCCATTTGTTTCCTGGCAATGATAACTTATTTATAATGAGATTTTGTTTTAAACTCGACAATGAATGATCAATAATAATTACTTTTTATTAATCAATATTAAATGTGTATAAACAAAAATATTGGCAACTATGTCAGTTGAGAATTTTAAGTTATTGTTTGAAAAATAATAATAATAAAAGCAAAAGTTAATAGGATCATAGAGATTATTGCTGGCAATTTTCGGTATATACTCTATACATTCTACAACGAGTTTTGTTTTAAACCTGTTTTGATCAAAAATAACTTATTTTGAAACACATGTGAGAAACACATTTTACTGTTATCATTTTATATAGTGTCAACAAAATTAAACACCATATACTATTTTTAACAAGAAAAATGAAATTTGGTCACAAATTTTATCTTCTGCAATGTAAAGTGTATTTAAGAAAAAGGGATATTATAAATAAAAAAAATATATTTCATTTTGAAAGTTTTTATTAATTACTTAATTTATGTTAAAAATAATTTAGTGCGCATATGCGGCTATATATGATTATGGGAATGCCATTAGAAAATATCATTATAATTGTAGGGATGCTAGTTTTTGTATTATTGAAACTCTTGAGCGATAACATAAAAGATAAGCAGATCATATCATGATTAATAATTGAAAGCATAAGTTTGTCTTACATTAAACTGAAAATAATAATTCTGTTTAATTTGAAATAATTATAATTTTCTTTTCTGTATAATTATTAATGAAATTGTAAATAGCCAATTTTTATAGCGATTGTAATGTTTTTATATTAATCAATTAAGTATTAATTAGTTGTATTTTATTTTTTTACTATCATTTTCAATATCATCATCGTCAACCATTATCAATCCACTGCAGGATGAAGGTCTCTCCAAGTTCAATCCACCTTTTCCAAACTCTAGTCCCTCTTCTCCACATCAACCTTCACACACACCATTATTTTATCTATCCATCTCACATGTGGTCTATTTCAGAATCTTTTACAACTTCTTGGAATCCAGTTTAAGATTTCAACTGCCCATATATTATCATCTCTTTTAGAAATATGTCCAACCCAACTATACTTTATTTTGTTTGTTGTCTTATCTATGTATTTTATTTTGAATCCCTTTTAGTTATTCTAAACATGCATCTTTTCATCTTTAAGTCGTCAGAAGTCTTTATATAGCTCTTTTCTTATGTATTCAAGTTTCAGATCCATAAGTAAAAACTGGTAAAATACATTTATTAAAAACCTTTCCTTTCAAATACATAGATATATTTTCTTTCAATGTTAAGTTATTTATGCCATAAATATTTATGTTTCCACCTATAGTAACAATATGACCAAAGTAATTGTAAATAAGATTTTTTAACTCATCATTACCAATATTTATTTTCATCTTTTGAGAAAATTCATTGAATATTTTTTAGTCTTTTTAATTTTTTCTTTAGTTCTATTTTCTTACTTTCATCTTATAACTTGCAACATTTCCTGAAGCTCTAAAGCATTATTTGCAAAAATAACTACATCATCTGCAAAATCTAAATAAGTTTAAATAATCTCCATTTATTTTTACTCCTTTAATTTTAATTTTAATCCATAACATAACTTCTTGTAAAACTCCAATAAATGATTTTGAAGATATAGAATCACCCTTAACATGCACTCTTCACAATGTTAAACTTCTTAGTATCATTATATAATCTAATCATTGTTTTTGTATTCTTATAAATATTCTTCAGAATTTGACAATATCCCGAGTCTATACTTAATAATTCTGTGCTTTAATCACTCAAGAAACCTATAAAATCAAATGCCTTTTCATAATCTACAACTAATTTACAAAATTATTAATTACTACAGTGATCATAATAATCACATATTTTTAAGTTAAGCAAATCAGAATAATTTTACAGTGTGTGTGTATGCATGCATGCTAGTCTTTACTATAGCATAATGGTGCATAACAAAATAAGTTATATTATTTTACCATTATAATAATAAAATAAAAATTGCTAAAAATATTTACAGAAAACAATTTTAAATTGTTAGTATTATCTTCTTTGAAAGCTCTATCAAAATACACCTTTTCATAAATTAATAGATTAATTTTGACATGGTAAGATGAATAAATATAACTCCACTATGCACAGATTATCACACTGTCTTATCATATCTGGAGATTGAAGTGAAAGAAGTACTAAATTTCTCAATAGAATAAGAATTATTAAAATTAACTCTAAACCAGTTAATGATATTAATAACAAGTGATAGAGTAACTAAAGATACAGATAAAATTGATAGGTATAATAATATTATCATATAGATTTACAATATATTATTGAAAATGGAGAGTCAAAACTAAACACAATTGATGTAATTTTTTGAAAAAAAATCTAGAAAAAATTTGGGTCAAACATAAAATGCATAATAATACAAGCTTGCAAGAAGAAGAAAAAACTAAAGTTAGAAATAACTAAAAAATCACATGATTTTAAGAACTGTTTCTAAACTAAAGAAAAATTTGAAGAGTCTAAGTATAATATACTTTATAATAAATAAATATTTAAATAATTTAAGTTAACACCACAAATATAAATAGGAATTAAATTAGAAAAACTAAAAAAATGTCTGGAAAATCTGATAAAAAACAATTCAGATATTTTATTATTAAATAACATTGTTGAAACCCTTATTGCACTTGGTAGTGTTTGGACTTATATGCAAGTATTGGATTAAAAACACTGATGCAGTCAAAATGCAAAAACATTGAGTCAACAATTTTGTCCATTAATAAAACTATTAGTTTGTCACTATTCATAAATTATATCATGCAAAATTTTTATACAGATGAAGCACTTTTTTCTCAGTAAAAATGAGGTGAAGTTAACAGTTTACATGAGTAAAGCTAAAGAAAAGAATAATTGTCTTAAATATTTAATAGTCAAATTGTAAAAAGAAGCAAATTATTCTCAAGATATTAAGAAAACAATATTTCAGTTTATTATATTTGGTGGTTGAATGGCAATTAATTTATATAAATATATAAACATTTTTAATAATGTTTATATTATTTTTTGTGCTAAGGTTTCTAAGAGATTCCTCATAGATAAATACATAAATTTTTTAAGAAATTTCTATCTAAAATTCTGAGTGTCATCCCTATGCTAGTACTGCCACTGGTTTAGGCTATATCTCCTGAAAATGAGATGAGTATAATATTAGGTTATGTTGTGACAGTTCAGATTAAACAGTAGTTCTCTGCAGAATTATATACTGCTGGTTAGGGTTAACAGTAGTTCTCTGTGAATGCTTACACTCATACAGCTTTGTGACTGTTGTTGGAGAGAAAGATGATTCTGTTTTTCAGCTTTGTGACAGAAGTTCTCTGACACTACCTTCAAAAAGTCTGTCTATTCATTGCCAAATCCCCATCCTTAAAGAATACATTTAGATTAAATAAGAATCATCACATATTGGCCTGTTCTTGCCATTGGCTATGCATTATGTGTCTGTAAAAACATAGATTCAGTTCACAGGGTGGCGATGAATTCTCAATCTGATCTAGATAAGAAGGAAATTGGATGAGTCCATTATTGGAAGGTAAGATGAGATATGACAGGTTCGATTCCATATAATATGGTCATTGCTCAGACTGCAGCATCAAACATGTTTGTGAATGATATCACTCAAACCTTTGTGTTATGTACTAGCACTTCTGTTATTTCTCAATCGTTGAATGTATATGAAAAGTTTAAATAAAGTTTGATTTTTTTCTAAAGACATTTAAAAATTAATATTAGATAATGAAAATAATTCAATATTGTAACAGTCAAAATTAGTCTATCTCACTAACAAACTGCAAAATTTAAAATCTAGACATGGAACTCAACACTAGGAAGAGTTACTCCCAGAAATCCCCAAGTTCAAATCCAAAGTCTAAACTCCACAATGCACTCTACATGATAACGCATTTGATGCTACTAATAGTATAACTTCATGCCGGTGCCGGTGATCATAGAGAAAACAAAAGACTCTAAATCTAAAATAACCCTAGGTTTAAAACAAAGCAAAACTCTCCATATAGTAGTGCCATCTTGTGCTAACAAGAGTAATCAATGGATGCCAGAAGGCTTGTGCATAAAATCCCTATCTAGTGCCTACTCATCCATTATCCCCAGACTAGTTTCTGGCTTGTGGCCTTCATCAGTGAGGAGCCCTGGATCTGAGAGCACTGCACCTAGATCTTTTAGATTGTTTTGGATTGTTTAATAACAATTATTGTGCTAGTATGAGATAGTGATCATGTGATGTATAGTGGTTTAACCCTAGGTTTAATTAACAGTGACTCATAGATGTGACACAAGATAAGCCTAATATGATATGTAATTTTAAAGATAATATTTAATAATCAGATATTAGACAAAGTTTTAGCTATATAAATTTGATAGCTGTAAACGAAAGCAAACAATATTTCTGATACCTTGTACTTGGGTTATAGTTTATAAAATGTGTTTAAAATATAGCGACATGGTAGGTATGTGCTAGCCAAGTAAAGTCTTAAAATAATTTTAATAGTCTAAAAGTACTTAAAATTGAAAACTTAAATTTAAACAGAGTCGCTCGCGAATTGTTCAGCTAAATTATAAGATTGAACTACGCTGAATTGACTTAGAATTCATTTAAAGTAATTATTAAGGGAAGATATGGTGATGCCAGCAACATATAATGCTGAGGAGGGGCTGCAGTATCTTGGTATACAACTTTACAAAATAAAATGAATAAATGGTCTTGGCTTTGGACAGGTATATCTACTTTCATTTGGGCATCTCTAGTCCTTACACAGCTCAAGCCTGGGCTGTACCCATGAGCTTCATAGCTGTGGGGACGTACATGAAATAATTCCCATGTGACATTCAGCACACACTACTGGGAGCCGCAAGGTAAACAGGGGACGGATTTAGCCATTGAAGACCTTGGAGAATAGTAAAGTTTCAGTACCTAAGCACGTTCGCTAGCAACACACAGTTAAACTTTAAAATATTCTTAGTAAAAGGGCAATTTATTAAAGAACAGAATAACTCTCAAATTTAACATTTTAGTAGCCAGCAGACTCTCAATAAAGCTTAAATAGATAAACAATTATTTTGATAAATTTGTTACACGTAAGAAAATTCATTTTAAAATCATATAATAAATGAGGAGGGGGGAATGCGTGTTTGTGGTTTAATAAATTAATATGGCAACCAAGCATTATTCAATTTCCCCACGTAACTTGCATATACCTGAAGAGATTAATTAAATATTTACATTACAATAAGGAATTAAATAAAATATTTACAGATATATAAAGAAAATTAACCCAAGCAGAAGTTCAGCATGCATTAAAGACAATTTAATAAATACATAAATATGGAGTATGAGAAAAAAGATTAGCTATAGCATGAAAGTTTCATGAGATCTTGAGTTAACTTTATTACCTCATTCTGACAGATCAGTCTGTGGGCATTTTCAATTTTGCATTAGAGTTCTTGAGCAAATTTTAATTTTTTGGGGGTTTGTTGTCCAGCGGCAGCATTCATCACGTAGACTTTAGGAGCAGCATTCTTTGGGCTAGTTCAGTTGGGGCTTGATGGTACGGTGATAGGACAGTGGATGGTGAATGATAGATGGTCAAGGCACTGGTTCCCAAGGGAAAACAGCCTACTGCCTCTTTATCCTGTCATTCTAAGGTTAAACGATCTCAAAACTTGATTTACTAACAAAGTAAGCAGGTAAGTCCGATAACGCAAATAAAACAAGTAATCAGAAATTATGAATAATGTCCAAATTTTCAGAATCACAGAAATATAATTTTGCTGTCACAATATTCATCAGACTAATAATTAATTACAAAAATCAATCAGCCCTATTTATATGCTCTCTCTGATTACCAAATCTAACTCTGCGTGGCAAAATCCATTCATTAAATTTATTAATTAAATTGGAAAACAAGGAATGCGCTTTTAATTAAATCTGCTCGTTAACTCTGTTATCTTAATCTTATCAAAATCTACTAGTAAAAACTGGCGCCAACATAGTTAAAATTAGCCACTATTGTTCTTTCCCTACCCTCACTGATTTAAAAAGAAAATGGCGTGATTTTGAAAAACTAAAGTAAAATTTTTATATTTACAACTTTCTTTTGAATTTAATGTCCAAAATCTATTTATTAGTGATATTATTTTATTAAATGCAAACAAATATAGCGAATATAATATCACAAAATACCCAGACCCAAAACAAACTAACTTTAAACAACAATTATTTTCATAACCTTTTAAAATATTATCGCAGTATGTGTGTAGATGATAATAAGTGACCTACTTTATTATATAAGCATATATACGTAAAATATACTCAACGGTTTGAAAATAAAACCGTTTAAGACAATTTTAATTATTATAAACCCCGGGTACTCCATCAGACATATAAATTTAGGCGGGATTTCGGTAAATATACGCAGTACACACACAATACGTTAAAATTAGGGTTTTAAATAAGGCATGAGGGTAGGAAACAGGATGGCAAGGTGAAACTAAGATTTGTAAGGCATATCTTACTGTTTCAATATATAATTAATGTTAATAAAAACCATCATAACAAACTTGTAGAAAAACACAGAAACAGAACGTTTAGCTGACCAACATTTTGTTTGAAGGTCAATATTAAATATAAAAGTAAAGTTAAAATTAAAGTTAGATTGAAAACGTCAAATTATATTAGGTTTAATCAAAAATAATTACTAATAGGTAGTAAAAATGATGCACTAAAATAAACATTGTTTCTTATTTGCATACATTCTTAAAACATTTCTGATTATCTGATTTTTTCAAAAACATTATTGCAAAACTAATAAAGAGAATAAAAAATAATTCTAAGAAATTATTCAAAATCCTGTATAGAAAATGTAATATATAAAAATAAAACATATAAAAAAAGAAAAAAAAAAAACAAAAAATTATCATAAAATGATGAGAGATAGACTGAATTTTGTTACTAATAATGACGTGAGAGAAGGATAGCAGTTAGAATAGAATAGCGAATGATCTTGAAAAATCCTTATTGGGAAGATGAAAATAAATGCTATTAGATATATTTTGCATAACTCTGGTTAAGAGTCAGCTTACTGAGAATTCAAGTTTTGTTATGTATGTGTTACTGATAAAGATGATTATTAAAATTGTACTCATGGACAAATAAAGATACTTATTTAGAAAGGCTGATTTAAAGTTTTGAACATAAAATTATACACCACTAACGAGCCCAAATTACTGAATTTGAATTATTGTTCCATGATACAATAAAAGATTGCAAGATTTAAAAAAGGAATGTGTACTATTTCATTTAATTGTAAATCCAAAACATTTTTGAGAAGAATATTGTTAGTTAAATTTTATTTCACATAAAAAAAAAAAGATAATGAAATAAAAGAATCAATAATTAACATAGGCGGATTAAAAGGTATGCAGATTAAGTGGCCACGATCCTAAAATTTAAGCGTCCCGAATTAAGTCTTTTCATTTTAGGATTGAGGAAAATTGTTTTTATTGTATACAAACGAATCATCCTATAATGCAGTATTATTTAAGCTTTTGGAGGAAAATTTATCAGGAAGTAAAACTAGTATAACATAAATAGGCCCAAATTAAGTAAGTCATCATCATCATCATCATTATCAACCATTATCAATCCACTGCAGGATGAAGGTCTCTCCAAGTTTAATCCATCTTCTCCGATCTTTAGCTTCTCTTCTCCACATCACCCCTACACATTTTCTTATTTCATCCATCCATCTTACATGTGGTCTCCTTCTGGGTCTTTTACAATCTCTTGGAATCCAGTTTAAAATTTCAATTGTCCATCTATTATCATCTCTTCTAGCAATATGTCCAGCCCAACTCCACTTCAATCTTTTAATTTTTTCAATGAGGTCAGTAACACCTGTTTGTTCTCTTACCCATACATTGCGTTTTCGATCTCTTCTTGTTACTCCCAACATACATCTCTCCATACTTCTTTGAGTGGTCTGAAGTCTCTGTATTGATCTTCTATTAAGTGTCCAAGTCTCAGATCCATAAGTAAGAACTGGTAAAACACATTTGTTAAAAACCTTTCTTTTCAAACACATAGGCATATTTCCTTTTAATATCAAGTTATTTCTACCAAAAGCACTCCAACCAAGTTTAATTCTATGATTAATTTCCTCTATTATGTTTCCATCTGTATTAATAATCTGACCAAGGTATTTGTAACTCTTAACTTCTTCTAATTCATCATAATCAATCTTTATTTTCATATTTGGAGCAAATCGATTAAACATTACTTTAGTCTTTTTAACATTTATCTTTAGTCCTACTTTCCTACTTTCATCTGATAACTCCTGCAACATTTCCTGCAGCTCGGAAGCATTATTTGCAAAAACAACTACATCATCTGTGAAATCTAAATGACTTAAATAATCTCCATTTACTTTCACTCCTTTAGTTTCCCATTTTAATCCACAAAATACTTCTTGCAGCACTGCTGTAAAAAGTTTTGGAGATATGGAGTCACCTTGTCTTACACCTTTCTCAATGTTGACTTTCCCAGTATCATTATGTAATCTAATTGTTGCTGTTGCATTTTTATAAATATTCTTTAAAATATGACAATATCCTGGATCTATACCTTGATGATCCAATGCTTTAATCACTGAAGAAATGTTTATAGAATCAAATGCCTTTTCATAATCTACAAATCCAAAACATAATGACAACTCATATTCATTTGTCCTTTCTATAACTTCTCTCAATACTTGAATATGATCTACTGTACTAAAACCACTTTTAAATCCAGCTTGTTCTCTTGGTTGGTGAAAATCCAAGGTTCTCTGTAGACGAGTTGTAATTATCTTGGTAAAAATTTTATATAAAACTGATAAAAGGCTGATAGGTCTGTAATTTCTAATATCTTCTTTATCACCTTTTTTAAATATTAATATTATTACTGCATTCTTCCAATCATCCGGTACATCTTTATCATTTAGACATTTGGTATATAACTTTGCTAATATTTTTTCTGTTTCTTCACCTGCTTCTTTTAATATATCAATTATAATTCCATCATTACCTGGAGCCTTTCCTTTTTTCATACATTTAATTGCATTTCTCACTTCTTCATTTAAAATTCTGGGCAATTCGGAAGATGTAATAGATATAGGAGGTACTTGTTCTTTATTACTATATAATTCTTGATAAAAATCTTCTACCAATTTCATAATGTCATCCCTCTTTTTAGTAATAATTCCATCTTTTTTCCTTATTGCAGATATAAATTTCCTACCAATACCAAAATGTTGTTTTACATTCTTAAGACTTTTATTTTCTTCTACAGCTTTTCTTGCTAGTTCACAGTTATACTTTCTTATATCATTTTCAACTCTTTTCCGCACCATTTTACAAAATTCGAGATATTCAATTCTTTTTAATGCATCATTCTTGCATATCTTCATATTCCTTCTTTTCTTCATAAGTTCTCTAGTCTCAGTAGAAATTTTATTAGTCAATTGCTGCTTTTTTCTACCAGCTATCTTTGTTGCAGTTTTTAAAAGTGTATCAGTTATTTTCATATTAATTTCATTCAAATCTGAATCATGTTCAAAATCTACTAATACTTGAAACTGATTTGTAAGTTCTAATTTAAATTCATTAGAATGTTTCTGAAGATTAGGAATATCAACTGTAAATATAGTTTTTCTTAATAATTTTTGTCTCTCTAGTTTTACATTAACATGTATCTTACCCCTTACTAATCGATGATCACTTCCTGTGTTAAATTTATTAAGAACATTACAATCTTGAAATATGTATTTCCTGTTAGTCAAAATATAATCCAATTCTGCTGTACCTTCATTTGGATGCTTCCATGTCCATTTCCTTCTAACATTTTTCTCAAAAAAGAATTCATAATATAAAGTTTTTCCTTCTCTGCAAACTCCACAAGTCTATGTCCTCTCTCATTTCTATTACCATAACCAAAATTACCTACAACACTTTCATCTTTCATTTGTTTACCAATTCTAGCATTAAAATCTCCCATAACAATTTTAAAATGTTGTTTACTCTGATCAAAAGCCTTTTGTACATCCATATAAAAATCTTCTACTACTTCATCACTGTGAGAACTTGTTGGGGCATAAACCTGAATTATCTGCATTTGATATCTGCTATTAAGTTGTATAACTAATCTTGCCACTCTGTCTGATACACCATCAATCTCCACAATATTGTTCTTCCACTTTTTATTTATAATGAATCCTACTCCACTTGTATTTCCAATATTTGTGCCTTTATAATAGAGCATATGTCCACTTTTTAAATCAATTGTCTCTTCACCTTTTCTTCTAACTTCACAAAGTCCAATAATATCCCATTTAATATAAGAGAGTTCTTCTTCTAATTCTTGCAATCTTCCTTCACTTGAAAGTGATCTGCAGTTGTAAGTACCTAAATAAAAAGTCGTCATCAAATGGCAGCCTGGGTCCGCCTCCAGGATATTCTTAGCACCCTCCGCCTTCGGCCACCAACCGCTGCCTTGGTTGGTGACTTTACAGCCTCCTGGGATTAAGGGCCATGCTTTATTTTTGTCTGTCATAATTGTATAATTGGGAAAAATCTTTATCATTTACACAAACATTCATTCTGCCTTATCAGGCACTGAGAAGAAAGACCATGGTGTTTCTTGATCTTAAACTCAGAAGTAAAAAAGCCAATAAACTCACCACGCTGGCTAATGCGTGTTGGTGAGCAGCCCATCCATGTTCGTATACTATATGAATAAACATATAGTAATAACAGCTGCAACGACAAGAACGTATGGAGTGGACATTAGGAATTTGCCCTGCTCGGTTCCTTTAAGGCCTCCAAGAGGAATCAAAGGGTCTCCTTTCAGTTAATAGCAAACTCCTTTCTGCAGCCTAAGTAAGTATATATATATATATATATATTAATTACAAAAAAAATACGACCTCTCCCAAAATAATAATTTGATTTAAATTTAAATACTCTGCTTTTGAAAAAATTATCGTAAACAAATTTTTCTGTTTTCCTGAAGCTGATTTATCTTCAGATATTTTTTTTAAAATTATATTTTGATTGTAGACAGGCAAAAATGATTTTTTTTTTGTTACCACCTTAACAACATTATTATTTAAAAAAGTATTTTAGTAGGCATTGTTTATGAGGCTAAAAACTTTTAAACTATCTTACAAAAAAAAAAAAAAAATTATTCACAGCAAAAAAATGAAGAGACATCAAAGTGGGGCAGAAAAGCTAAAAAAGTAAAAAAAAAATTCTAGGAATTGCCGGAAGTTAAAGAAATCCATTGCATACATTTTTAAAACTTAATACAGAGACAGAGGTGCCATCAACAACTACTTCAGATAATTTTGAAGTGCCTACTTTGAAACTTCTTCTAAAGAAGAGAAAAAAGAAGACAAGTTTAACGTGTTATGTTACAAAATTTTTGATTACTTTTTTTTGTTAATAACTTAATGAGAGATTTTTTGAAATATTTTTTCTAACTTGAGTTTGAGGGCTCCAAAATTTGTATCACTTGGGTCCCCCTCTTGGCTTGATCTGCCTCTGATAATTGTGTTTGTGTTTCAAAGAAAGAGCTTTATTGATGATCATAGGGTTACATTTGCTATAATCCACTCTGTATACATATGTTTACATTGCTAGTGAATGGAGCAAGTTTAAGTGTGTGTATATGTGATTGAACAAAAATAAAACTAAATTAGGAAAGAAAGGTATTTAAACATTGTTGTATTTGTTGAATGTGTTTTTTTAGAATTATGAATTTAGGGGTAGGCATGGTGATTAGTCTGTTCATTTAATAATTTTTTTTTGGATGTGTTTTATGCAAATGCCTTTAAGGGAGATGCAAATACATATGCAGATGTTACATTTGTGAGTATCATTTGCTATAATCTAAGTTCTCAAAAGTCTTGTGTTATCACTGTTCAATTGCAAACATCAACTTATATATTTACTGCAGTGCTGGGTTTGGTTTGCTTTCCAGTGTTTGAGTCTCACTTTTATTGTTAGAGTCCTCTATATCAATAGTATGCAGTCAAAGACAATATTCTCTGTATTTTTATTTATTGACACATGCCACATCTTTTGGAGAAAAGTATTGGTTGATGGCATAGATTAATGGTTATATGGAGCCACCTTAGAAGTTTGATTGTTGTGTTATAAGTGACAGGTTGCTGTGAAAATGTCTGGATGTGCAATTTTATTATCTCTGGCTCATAATTTTGCCATTTTGATATTGAATGTTGATGGATGTCACCTTGTGTTGTTACCTAAGGTAAATGTGCACCTAGTGCACCAATATGCATAAAGCACAAAAGTGGATGCATAGACTGATGGGATAGAGCCTTGGTAATATGAATTAAAGATTGTCTGAAGGGTGGTGTTAGATTGTCTATATGCTACTGTCATGATATTTTGAATTCTGTCTAGTGCTGGACAAAGACAGAAAAGATGTTGCTGTGTTTCTTTATCCCTATGAAGACAAAAAGGATCTATGTTAGTGTATATTCTTTGGTATCTCAGAAAATATGTCATGGACAGTGCATGTACATTTAATTTCAACATAAAATCAAAATAGTTTGGCTCCAGGGACCACTTTTTAAACTTATGGAGTAATTGTTGATTGTTGATTCTAAGCATTGCCAGATTGGTGTCATGGCTCAGATTTGGATGAATTAATGAGTAAATTTGCCAGTATGGGTACTTGTATATTGTTTGAAGAGATAACTGTGGAGACATGGTTTTTATACAATTGGTAATTGGTGATAGTTGATCATAGGTGGGAGGTGACTTATCGGTGTTATTTGAAGAAGGCATTCAAGCATTGGAACATGTTTGACTATGGATACTATTACATTTGTGGCTTTCTGTAGATAGAAAGTATAAATACTATGAAGTCCTAGTCCATTGTGAATGGGTGGTCTGGTAAGCTGTTTTGCAGATATTGACAATGTCTTCTTCTGCCCCAAAATTTTATTGCAGAGATAAGAGATTTTGTTTATAAAACCTTTAGAAAAAGCAACAATGGATGAGTAATAGGTGATTTTTGTTGTGAGTAGCTGGTTAAATAGCTGGATCTTGGAGTATATTGAAAGATGTACTTTTGAGAGTGAAGTAGTGATTTGCTCTATTTCTTCTTCTCCTTTGAGTCTGTTTTGATTTTGACCCTCATTGCACTTGCAATCGTATAAAAAGGAAATTCCAGAAAGGCATATGACTTTAGCCCATATATGTGTATTATATTGTATTATAAAAAGAGACCAAACCACAGTCTTATTTAGATGGACCCTAGTTTGGGTGTAGCTGCGAATTCTTGTAATATTGTATGCTAGGCTGATAGGTGTTTTTTTAGATGGGAGGAATACAGTTATGTCATTCATATAAGTGATACATGTTCTCCACTGATATGGGTTTGGTATTTGTATGCCAAGTAAAGAGCTCAGGGGATCCTTGTGAGATTGATTGTGTTGCAGTAAAAGATATGAAATTTTTGCTACTGATTGTAATATGTATTTCCCAATTCAGCAGCAAGATAGACGAGCCTCTGATAATTAATGACTTTTTTTATTTAGGAAATAATAATATGACTTAATATTCTCAATAATAATGATGAATAAGTTACAATCTCTTGGTTATTCAGAACGTATTAATATTAATAAAGTTGCCTGTAAAAAGTTTTTTGTAATTTTATAAGGTTATTTTGTTTATATTTTTTTAAAACCGAATATACTAACTCATTTTGAATTATATATATATTATTAAAAATAAATCATACAAAATAATTATCGGTGTATTTTTTTTAATTTTATTTGTTTGTTTTCTTATATTGGTAAACGTTTTTGTAAATAAAATATTTTTTAAGTTTGAAGATGAATTAGCTTTGATTGTATTAAATTAATTAATGTTGTGAATTCTAAATGTAATATATTTATATAAAAATCAAGCATCTGCCTGCTTTTTTTTTCCATATGTCATAGCATCGTCCGGGAGGCGAACCCACAACCGTCTGCAAACAACTACATGCTTGAAAGGCGGCTGCGATGACCTCTCGGCTAACAAGTAACTTTGAAAAAGTACAAAGAGAAAAAAAACGAGCTAAGCCAGATGACGGTTAGTTAAAAATAAAATTTTGGTTTGAAAAAATAAAATAAAAAGATGATCCATTATTTACCATAAAATAGGATTCTGTATTTACCTTACAAATTATCAATACTTTAGTACATATTATAGAGCTTTTGAAATGACTATTAACGATTAGTTATTTAAAATAATTTTTAGCTAAAATAAATTATTTTAGGTTAATTAGTGAGAAAACTTTTTATGGATATGTATATGTCATTTCAACAAAATTAAACATCATGTAGATTTTCTTTGTAGAAGCAGTAGCGATGAAATTTGTACTGTAAACTACTTGACGAAAAGTAAATTCACTGACAGATATTGGAATGTCATATCTTTGTAAAATCATTAGTAGTCAGTTATCACGACTAACTTATACTTAAAAAAAGAGTAAATATTATAAACGATACGACTGAATTACATTTGAAGGTTGGACTAAGATCATGCAGAATTTTAATAGATTAATAGTTTTAAGATTAATATATTATTGATGATATGCTATTTATCATTGTTACAAAATACTGAAAAGTAATTATTAATGATTTTTATTTCTTATTTGTCTTTACTTATGTGAAAGGATGCTAAATCAGTCTTTGCGTTGTTAATCTACATATCTATATGAAAAGTAGACTATTTAGTGTTAATTTAAAAAGTTGACATTCCAACATGAATATTCAGGATCACCAGCTCACCTTTACCTGATATTTTATTATTCATATAATTAAAATTGTAAACAGTGCTATTTTATTTAATTTGGAGGCATTATTTATTATCAATTCCTGACAATATTGATTGCTTTTTACGTTTTTCTTTGGACTAAGCAAATAATTGTTGAATATTGTTACAATGTGAGTATGTGTTTGTGTGTATGATTGATTATATTCCATATGTCATCAGTTAGCATTATACTGCTGGTATTTTTTATAAAACAGATTATATATATATTATATGAAAATAAAATAAAATTTGTGGTAATATAAATGAAAAAAGGGAACTTAAGTAATCTATCTATCTATCTATCTATCTATCTATCTATCTATCTATCTATCTATCTATCTATACACCATCCATCCACCATCATCCATCCATCCATCCATCTATCTATCTATCCATCCATCCATACACCATCCATCCATCCATCCATGTATCTATCTATCTATCTATCTATCTATCTATCTATCTATCTATCTATCTATCTATCTATCTATCTATCTATCTATCTATCTATCTATCTATCTATCTATCTATCTATCTATCTGTCTGTCTGTCTGTCTGTATTTATGCCTGTCGCTATATCTACGTATCTATCTATTGAAACATATGTAATAGTTGAAAAAGTTCTACAGTGACAACAAGTTGGCTATTTATAGATTTTCCACGAGAGCAGCTTCCATCTAGTTTATCAGCCGTATTACCAAGAATTAAAATAACAGCTCTAAGGACATACAAAGTGATACTAGCAATGTCGAAGACCAGATAATCACAATTTTTTAAGATATACAAACAGTGAAGGAGTGCAAGGCAGAGAGTAAAATATTATTCAGATGATAATACATCAATATTTAAACAATTATTAGCAAAACACATTTAACAATATGACAATATATGACAAAATGAATAAATGTACGTCAGTCCATATATTCTTTTTTTAAATCCGTAAAAAAATCCTATGATTTAATATATTTATATTAATTTTTAACATTTTACTGTTTATGTATTGATTGAAGTATCTTAATTATATTCATAAAAATAATAATTTATCCATTATCAAATAGGAGAGGTTATGAATAGAAAGTAAAATGACAATAAATAGCCAGAAAGTTTTTTTGAAAAATTCAAGATCTTTATAAAATACAATAGGAATTTTAAGAATTCACAATTATATTACTTAAAATATATTTTTAGACCTGTAAAGAAATGTATATTTCCCCAACAATATGATAAATTAAACAAGTATTTCAACGTTCTAATGTATTATCCGGAATGGATTTAAATTGTGAAGCATGATGTTATAGTCAATGTGAATCATGGGTTCTAATATTGAAATTGTATGCTATATATGAAATAGAAAAATTTACGCTTGACATGTACCTTATATCACCCAGTTGAAAGATATTATACTATAATTTTGAAAGGTTAACTGTAAGCCTAAAAATAATTATTGTTTATTCGTTCTTTTCCCGTTTATTACTGGAAAATTTAGGATCTAAAATTGAAAATTGAATGTTGTATATAATGTAAGGTTTTATTTATATATATGGTGAGATGTGATTGATGATTTGTGACTTTATATTTAATATGGAAGTTAATTGTTTCAGTCTAAGTGTGAATCAATGTTGGATTTTGAGACATTTATAGTAGTGCTTTCACTGTATGATAATAATATAATGTAAAAGCTATATTTTCTTTGGTTTTAGTTGTATTGAGTTTATTATAATTTGTTTATTCTTGATATAAGATAATACATGGATGACAAGTGTGATCTGGCCTAATTGTATACTTGTTATGATTTGATGTACATGGTTCTAGCATGACTGGTCTGTGGATGGTGTCATTGGGGTTTGGTGGGCTTGGACCCTGGACCTCATGGCCTGTTGTGGCAGTTGGTGAAAGGTCTGCCTATCCAGCTGAAGTAAGTGGGTCTTCACTTTGGGATCCAGGGAATGGGGATCATTGGACTTCTGATGACTTCACTGTGGTTGGGCCATGTTTGACCAATATACAAATGGACATGTAACTAGATTATATTAATATTTCCATGTAAAGATTTGTCGCTGCATGTAAACTTTTTTGTAAACTTGGGGAATAATTGATTTAACTTTGAAAATTGAATATATTGTAATCTGTAACTGGGAAGGAGACCCAAAATTGTTTTGTAATCTTAAGTATAATAAAGGTTGCTTTGAAAATAATGTATTATGTTTTCTCATATCTATATAGCTATCTATTTTTACAGATTTTTAATCACAATGATTTTTTTTTCATACTTCATAACTTCTTAAAATACGTTTGATACATTTTAAACGGCTTAGAATAATCAAGAGTCATAGACGAGCAGTTTGGATACAGGTAGTGCCAGCACTGTAATTGATTCAATGACCTTTAATTCCTGAACCAGACAATCTTCCACTGCATTAAAGCCCAGAAGGGCAATTAGGACATTGATAAAATATCAGACATTGAAATGTGGAATTCTAGGATCGATTTTGGTGCTAGAATTTCCAGGTTTAGAACTTTTTATAAAGTCTTAAGCAATAAAAACATTCTCAAATACTGATATTATTATCCTTATTATGCATCCTGAGTTTGAATTATGTTTTCTAGAAGTAATTTTTTAAAGATTAGATTGATTTTGGAATTGGATAGCCTTTTTTATAGATATAGAAGATTCAAGAGAGATTTGTCATGTCATTAGAGATTAAGAAAGCAAATAGGCAATGAGTAACCAAAATAAAAATCTTTCAACTCATTCAATGACAATGAGAAGCATCTCAAATTACCACCATCTTTAGTTTTTTAAACTATAATAGTACAGAAGTGTTTTTTTTTTACTTTCTTCCCAGCATCTCAGATTTTATAAATTATTTCACTTGTGAAGCACTTTATTATACCTCCTTTTCAGCGTTGTCTGGTATTTATTAAATCTTCTAATTGTTTCTAGCACCATAATAATAAGAGAAATGAAAAGTGAAATAAAATGAGAATATATTATTATACATATATCAATTGATGACCACCATATTTAGTTTAGGAATAAGAAAATTATGTTATAATTATTATTGCTTCATAACAAATTTTACTTTTAATTTATTATTTTAAGAATAATTTATTTTATGAATACCCTCCCTCACCTTTTTAAAGCAATTTTATTTATTTTAACTTGTATAAAAAAAAATTATATTTTAAAAATAATTGACGAATATTTTTATTAACTTAGGGTAATATAAGGTAATAATTTCAAACATTTTATGATTACATGCTTTTTTCTCATGTCCCATAAAAACTAATATTTTTGTCATTTTACAAATTATGGGATGATTATTTATAAATTTATATTCTGAAACATTATTTTGATGTTAAGAAATGTTTTTTTTATTTTGTTTATACTCTATTTTCCCCCTCTATAAATGAAAATTAGTTTAACTATAAGCAAGATTACTCTACTGGGAGATGTTAAAAATGTCTGCTTTACCTATAAGTCTGTCTAAATTTGTACTATATCTTGTATAACGATCGAAATGAAAGTGAATATCGAATCTAACTGCAAAAACAATATCTGCAACTACCAGGGCGCCATCTAGGCATTTGAGCCTAGAAAAATTTATAAAGTAGGCAGATACGCACTGTTAAGATTCCACTTTATTTAAATATTCCGATCGTTAGCCCAGGTCACTAGCTCATTGGAGTAGCAGAGATAATAAAAATCTATATCTTAATTTATATCTTAAATATCAATAAATAAAAGCCACTGCCAGAAATTAACACATAAAAATATTTATTTACGCACATATAAAATAACATTTAAATTTTGAGGAATAAATTCAACATTTTAGATTTTTCTATTAATCTTTTAATTTTACATTTAACTAAGTTTCAATGAGTTTAATATTTTATTTAAATAGTCAAGTATGAATAGACTACATAGATCTGCATTTGAAAAGAAAATATTCTTCCCTGATTTAACCTTAGGCAACAAATTTCGCAATCAACTGGCGCCAATCCATCTGATACATTCATGTATTCAATGTAGCATGATACGACAACACAAAATACTATACTGTCAGGAATGGACATCTGAACAGTAAATAGAATTAGAGAAGACATTGACTCTCCACCAACAGGAATGTTACATCTGTTGGCAAGTAGAACAATAAACAAAAAACTCCATAGGAATGGACTGCGGTCTTCTGCCGACTTACAAACCCATCCATAGGCAAACAGAAGGTGTGTGGTGTATATATGCAATCCTGCCTGAAGCAGATCTCATACTACATCTACTAATTACACAAATATATCCAATCCATTGAGCCAATTCAACTATGAAACAAATAACCTAAGATTACCCTCCCTTAATATAACTTTACAAAACTATATAGCCATTCACGCCCGACTTAAATTTAACATTTAGATACATTCGCACAAATGCATTTTATAAAATTTGTTTTAAAATGTTGAGTACAGATCAGCTGCACTGATTCCACAGTTAAAAACATTCCAAATTCAACACAACCGATCAAAATACAAAGTCATCGATAAACGTCACTTGCATCGGGAATATACAAATCCCATTAGCATTCATCGTAAGATGCTTGCAGTGATATTGTTGACATATATTCTAATCGAATGTGAAAACCACAACATTATCAACCGCTAACAAATCTATGCAACATCTATACCCAACCTTAAATTCCCTCATTTAAAACTTAAACAACAAATAATTTATACAATAAGAGAAAAAAAAATGGAAATGATTTTTATCAATCGGAAAACATATAAAATTAAACATTATTAATTTGATTTAAAAACTTACAAGAGTCAGATAAGAGTCCATTTTAACATTTAAGTTGGCTTGTTTATCAATTTGTAAAACTTGACGAAAGTTCTTAATTGATTTTAACAATTGTTCATTTTATATAGCTTATGGTAGAAGAGTCCAGGTTTCTGCTTTTAATTCCCGTGACGCCTCCATTGGAAGATAATTTTCTGGAGATGGCAATAGCTGGTTCAAGGTATCACAGTCTTTTCCTTTTTCTTTTAAATAGAGAGTGTGGTATGTGCGTCCTACCACAACTCTCAAACACACAATGCTGGAACTGCCCGAAAAAACTGTATTTCCCTTTTTATATTATCCACACAGATTCAATCAACAAAACGTCACTAATCCATCACTTTCGTTAGGGTCCGAGCCAAGGCTTAGTGCTTCCATTGGTCAAGCTAATTTCTCTTTTTTTCTTATCTATCTTTCATCAGATCATTTTAATTATACAAGAGCCCACGGCTAGCTTGCTTTTCAAACAATTTATAAACAATCATTTCCATTTACAGATTACAAGAATTAATTAATACCTGTTTTTATTTTTAAATCTTATACTTTTTTTTTATAAAAAAAGTACGTTCAAATACTTATTTATTTGTTTTTTTAAAAAAAAATATTTTTAAAGTTTGGCATCTGTGCGAATGTATATATGTTTAACAAACATTTTAATTTTAGTGTTTAGTTTTTTACTTTTATTTGCGAACTTTTAAGTTTTCATTTTAAATTAATGTAACGACATATTTATATATCGTTACATATCAGTAAACTTCCTCAAAAAACAAAAACATTAAAAAAAAAAAAGACTTTACTTAGTGTTAGTAATTACGTTACACAGATTTGTTATATATGAAATTTCAAAAGGACAAAACTTTTTTTTTTTAAAAGACAAAACAGTAATTACAAATATAATGATAAAAAAAAAGTTGACTGATGATTCCTTACTACCAGCTAAATTTCTGCCCCCTCCCTTCCAAGTTTCATTTCTTCAACTTTTAAGTATTATTTAGGCAAGTTAAACGATTAGATTTTAAACAAGACTTTTTTTTTAAAAAAATAAAATATGATTTATATTTATTAATTATGTTTTATTTATTACTTTTTATTCCTCGTATTTCTTTTTACATATGCACAATTTTTCTTACTGGCAGTACCTTTAAGACAAAATTTCAAACTGTAACTCCACGTCAATACAACAAATATATTTATACAATTTCAGAAAAAAATTTACGGGCATGATTCACTTTTAAAATTCTCAGGGCACTCGTGATTTATTAAAGATAGAAAATTTCATCATCATCAATTCCCCTTCTCAGGGTCAATCTCTGAGGTAAGGCCACACTTGGGACGCCAATTATAACGATGGAAATGAAAGTGAAGATCGAATCTAACTGCAAAAACAATATCTGCAACTACCAGGGCACCATCTAGGCATTTGAGCCTAGAAAAATTTATAAAGTAGGCAGATACGCACTGTTAAGATTCCACTTTATTTAAATATTCCGATCGTTAGCCCAGGTCACTAGCTCAGTGGAGTAGCAGAGATAATAAAAATCTATATCTTAATTTATATCTGAAATATCAGTAAATAAAAGCCACTGCCAGAAATTAACACATAAAAATAATTATTTACGCACATATAAAATAATAATTAAATTTTGAGGAATAAATTCAACATTTTAGATTTTTCTATTAATCTTTTAATTTTACATTTAACTAAGTTTCAATGAGTTTAATATTTTATTTAAATAGTCAAGTATAAATAGACTACATAGATCTGCATTTGAAAAGAAAATATTCTTCCCTGATTTAACCTTAGGCAACAAATTTCGCAATCAACTGGCGCCAATCCATCTGATACATTCATGTATTCAATGTAGCATGATACGACAACACAAAATACTATACTGTCAGGAATGGACATCTGAACAGTAAGTAGAATTAGAGAAGACATTGACTCTCCACCAACAGGAATGTTACATCTGTTGGCAAGTAGAACAATAAACAAAAAACTCCATAGGAATGGACTGCGGTCTTCTGCCGACTTACAAACCCATCCATAGGCAAACAGAAGGTGTGTGGCATATATATGCAATCCTGCCCAAAGCAGATCTCATACTACATCTACTAATTACAAAAATATATCCAATCCATTGAGCCAATTCAACTATGAAACAAATAACCTAAGATTACCCTCCCTTAATATAACTTTATAAAACTATATAGCCATTCACGCCCGACTTAAATTTAACATTTAGATACGTTCGCACAAATGCATTTTATAAAATTTGTTTTAAAATGTTGAGTACAGATCAGCTGCACTGATTCCACGGTCAAAAACATTCCAAATTCAACACAACCGATCAAAATACAAAGTCATCGATAAACGTCACTTGCATAGGGAATATACAAATCCCATTAGCATTCATCGTAAGATGCTTGCAGTGATATCGTTGGCATATATTCTAATCGAATGTGTAAACCACAACATTATCAACCGCTAACGAATCTATGCAACGTCTATACCCAACCTTAAATTCCCTCATTTAAAACTTAAACAACAAATAATTTATACAATAAAAGAAAAAAAAAATGGAAATGATTTTTATCAATCGGAAAACATATAAAATTAAACATTATTAATTTGATTTAAAAACTTACAAGAGTCAGATAAGAGTCTGTTTTAACATTTAAGTTGGCTTGTTTATCAATTTGTAAAACTTTTCGAAAGTTCTTAATTGATTTTAACAATTGTTCATTTTATATAGCTTATGGTAGAAGAGTCCAGGTTTCTGCTTTTAATTCCCGCGATGCCTCCATTGGAAGATAATGTTCTGGAGATGGCAATAGCTGGTTCAAGGTATCACAGTCTTTTCCTTTTTCTTTTAAATAGAGAGTGTGGTATGTGCGTCCTACCACAACTCTCAAACACACAATGCTGGAACTGCCCGAAAAAACTGTATTTCCCTTTTTATATTATCCACACAGATTCAATCAACAAAACATCACTAATCCATCACTTTCATTAGGGTCCGAGCCAAGGCTTAGTGCTTCCATTGGTCAAGCTAATTTCTCTTTTTTTCTTATCTATCTTTCATCAGATCATTTTAATTATACAAGAGCCCAAGGCTAGCTTGCTTTTCAAACAATTTATAAACAATCATTTCCATTTACAGATTACAAGAATTAATTAATACCTGTTTTTATTTTTAAATCTTATACTTTTTTTTATATAAAAAAGTACGTTCAAATACTTATTTATTTGTTTTTTTAAAAAAAAATATTTTTAAAGTTTGGCATCTGTGCGAATGTATATACGTTTAACAAACATTTTAATTTTAGCGTTTAGTTTTTTACTTTTATTTGCGAACTTTTAAGTTTTTATTTTAAATTAATGTAACGACATATTTATATATCGTTACACTTGAAAGTCACAAAACAAAATCAACTTTATATATTTATCAATATCTACATTTGAAATATGTCGGAACATTTAATTTTAAAAGTAGAATTAATAGCAGAAGGTTTGGGAATACTTTATTGCATGCAAACTGGCAACACTAAATAAATATTTTAATTGCAGATGTTTTCGTATATGGAAACTTTACTTTTTAAAAAAAAGAAGAGGTTTAAAATCTAATTTAAATTTTAAAATTTTATTGAAACACTATTTTAATGTTTCTGTGTATCAGTAATTAAATAATAAAGAATTTACTATGCTATCTGAACGTATACTGCCAGTAATGTATTTACTATTTAATTTGTTTACTACTTGAATAATGATATCAGATTTTAAACAATTAACTAAAACTACTTTCTGATATCAGATTTTAAACAATTAACTAAAACTACTTTCTGATTTCAAACGCCAATTTTAAATTATTAAAACATTTGCTCTGATTATTATTTCTAGATTTAAATGTGGATAAATAAATTAATATAACCCAGATATTATAAATGTGGAACAATGCTCTATAAAAATGTAGAATTTAATAACTTATGAAGAACATTTTCATTTAAACTCTACATGTCATGCTTTTGGAATTATCTCATATTCATAGAGCCCATACAAAATCCATTAATTTAAAAGTACTCATAATATTTAGAACAAACGGATATAATCATATCTAAGAAATTCGATTATAATTTATAAATATTATTTTTTGTAATGTGTATTCATTGTCAAGAGATGTTATATTTATTTCGTGGATTATATTTAATATTCCAAAAATGTTGTACACTTTTATTTATGTATTTGAGTAAGAATGAATTCATTTTGATTTTATTGTCTTATGAACTTATATGTGATGTTTATGATTTATACTTTTACTATGTTTAAATTAAATTTATGGAATTGAATAAAATATTTGTTGAGGGAATGTCGCTTGTGAGAAGCTTGAGAATTATTGATAAATTTATAGTGTGTGTCAACATCTCGTGAAATGTCCTATTAGTCTTTCCAGTGTTCTGTTCCTATACTCATGTTACTTGTACTACATTATTATTATGTTTATATTTTAAGCAGGATAAATCAATATATTAATTGTCCTTATTATCAAAACACTTTTCATTATTCTGAATTGGCAGAATAATTGAGGATGATGATTTTGCACATTAGATATGAAGTAAATATTTACACTGTTTTATAATGTTATAAAGAATTATTCTGTGCTGATGATTAATATGTAGAATAATTACCAGCCACTTTCTGTATTTTTACATTCATTCTTGCGCTGGTTATTAAATCTGTAGAATTGTGTAATTATATTTGTTGCTTTATGGTGATATATAAACCCACAGGGCATTCAGTGTTGTATCATTCCTATGTGTAGATGTATACATCCACAGGGATATCATTTTACTTTATAAATGTAAGTTTGGGCAAAGTTTTTTGTGCTATGTTGCTAAAATTTATCTTTTTCAACTATAGGCATAATCTGTGAGTACCGTCATAAAGTGTAGCAGGGCATCTTATCTAAATTGTCTCCATAATGTATTACTAGTTTGCTAATATTTTAACTGAACTGAAGTTTGAATCTTATACATTTATTTATTACATTAAAACATCATATATCTATTATTATTAATGATGAATTGTAAATAAATATTAATTTATAATTAAACTTTCTATGTCCATTACTATTTGTCATTCATAAAACCAGAAATCCTATTTTTTCGAATAGAGCATACATTGGAGTACATACTGTTGTCAGTATGACATAAGAGTCTTAGTAATATTCTGAGAAAACATTTGAATGCCTTTGTTTTTGATAGTTTATGATGTGTGGGGTACAATGAAATCCCATTTATCTCTTTTTTCACTTTAGATTTGCTTTGTTAATTCTGTAATATGCCACAAAATTGATTGTTTCTATAAAGTCATAGATAAACTTACTAGATAATGTTGTGATATAATTTATTCTTTTAATGCTATAATTTGCATAAACATAAGAAGAGTCTCATTGCTATTTATTAAACTATAAAATTAAGTTTATAAGGAAAGAACCCAAGTTTTCCATGCTTATTACTATTTCAAACCTCATACCTAAACTAGCATTTGTACTAAAATTATATTTGTAATCCTAAAATTCATAATCTTTCATAGTTTCACAAATTACGCTATCTTGCCTATGGTCGGCCAAAAGGTCTCATGCAATTAAAAGTCGCAGATTAAGGTTTTGAAGAATAATAAAATACATAATTATAATTTGTCTAATGCACTTTCACATACTTCAATGATGGGGCTTCATGGTGTACCCTGGCTACGACCAGATTATATCATAACAATTTCATGTTATATCATTCATTTTGTTTGTTGTGATGTGATCAGAATTTTTGGTTACAGTTTTTGCACCACAATGTGATTGGCACGATATGTTTATCGAGGTTACACAATCATTACAATTATTCGGTAACAGTTTTTGGTGTCTTATAAACATGCTTTTCAATTAAGTGATTAATTGGTGGTTGCAGAGTACAATATGGCAATGTGCCATCTAGATTAATTAATGATTGTTGGTTACAAAGATGTTTCAGTTGTATTTCTTTGTGTTTACAAGTCATGGCACGATATATACAGTTTAGTGCTATTTCATTTGGAGTGGTGATTTGCTGTTGAATAGTGGGTGTGGAACAGGTTGGGGTTCATATTATTTTAGTGTAGATGTGATATATACCATCCAAGATAGATTATTGGTGGTGATGATTTAGTGGTTGGTTGGCTTGAACAGATTTTAATTAATTATTGTTATTAAAACATAGATATTTTTATGAAGGTGAGAGTTTTGTACTAGATAATATTGAAATAGTTGCTGTCAAAATACTCAAAATGAGTGATTCTGAAGAAATTAATGATCCTGAAGTGATTCTGAAGAAATTAATGATCCTGAAAGAAACCAAGAAGTTGCCAGTCTTGATATCCAACAATGGTTTATGCTAATATTCGAACATATGGAGAGTGGATTTAGTAAGATGTCTGAAAAATTAAATGAACAGTCTCAATCTCAGAGAGAACTGTCTTAATCTCAAAAAGAGATGTATGAAAAATTGAATGAACAGTCTGGAAAATTAGATAGTTTCGAAAATAAAGTTGCTGGTTTAGGAAATAAAATGGCTGAGGTTCAGGAATTTGTAAAAGAGAAATAAAAGCTGCTAGGGTAAGAACAGTGGAAGAATTTAATAAGAAGTTTCAATCATTGAAAAATAGCTGTAAGGCAGCCAAAGGTGAGTCAGATATTAAATTAGAAGAAATTAAGACTTGCTTCCTAGATTATAAAAGACACTCAGAATTTCATCTGGAAGAAATTGGAAATAATTCTATAATCCAGGAAGAGAAGGTGGACAATAAATTGAAAGTGCTTGAAGCAGGAATACTAGACTCAAGGAGTCAGTTGGCACAAATAATAGGATAGGTTAGTGAAATGAACTGTAACGTTCAAGAAGTGGAATCTCAGTCAGACCAGTTTGTTAATAAAATTAAGACTAAAGTAGAAGTTAAACTTCAAAATATTAATAAAAATCACTTAAATTTTGAGAAAGATATGTTTACGTCTAATCTACAACAGAGAGTAAAGCAGAATTAGGGAAAATTAAAAAGGTTTTGGATGAAACTATAAACTGGTCCAAAGTAGAGACTAAGGAATTGGAAAAAGACTAATGCAAAATTTAGTGGGGATTTAGACATGATACAGAAAGAGTTGAAGAAAGTGAGGAATAAATGGCAAGAGTGGCCAAATGAGTCAAATGAGTTTAAGGAAGGACAGAAATTAGAGGCCAAGATTAAAAATATTCAGCTAAAAATACCAGAGATTCAGAAGGCTAAAGAGAAAAATTGTCAAAGAACCAAGTGTTCTATGGCTGGGATAGAGACCTCTGGTAAAGAATCAGTTGGATAAGCTGGTACTTTTACTGGTCCCAGTCCATGTCCAATTTTCCAAAAGTCTTTTAGGAATTGATCCTATAATCCATGCTATAAAGAATACAGATACATCTATGGGTGGATCTACAGCTCTTAAGTTCTTAAAGATTAAGCCATTTAAGGGGTAGTATTTGGAAAACCCTCTAGAATTTCTCCAAAATCTGGAGGAGTTGTTTGCTTTGTGTGCATGTTCAAAAAAAACTTGCTATGTACAGCAATCATTTTTATGCTGCTGTGAAATATTGGTGGCAGTCTCTGTTTGATTGTCCTCAAACATATGAAGATTTTAAACATTTGATAATGTCAAGTTTCTGGGGTGAAGATCATCAGGATAACATGTGTTATCAAACCATTCAGGAAAAATACAATGCCAATAAGGGTAGCTATGCACAATTTTTCTGTGGATAGGCAGTCAAACTTAAAACCTTAACTGCCTTTCCATTATCTGAGCATCATACAGTCAGGTTCTTGAGGCATAAGTTATCCAGACAGATTGAACAATTTTTAATTGCTGCTGACAAGTACACAATTGATGAGGTATCGGAGATCCTAGATGCACTAGAGACAAGTGAATATGACACAGAAACCAGATACAGAAGTGGGAAGAATGCTAGAGCTTCTCATAATTGTTCCAATTTCTAATGTTAATGTTGCACCTATAAGAAGCTCTTATCATAGTAAAAGATACCAGAGTAGGAGTCATAGACATAAATGACCATATTTTGATCACAGAGTTAATGGTCAATATGGGCTAGTCAATAAAACCTAAGATAGAGATCAACCTTTTGTTAGTGGTATTTAACCATCCCTTACAAAGGGTATTAGGGCAAATATTAAAGTAGGACATTAAACTAAGAGGGGCCTTTTGGAAAAGTTTCTTGCTGTGGGGGCCTGTTGCTAACTTGGGGTGGAACAATATTGATGATGAAGGGGTACATTTAAATAGTATAGACCTTGATACCAACCTGTTAGAGCCTTATGATGTTATTAACTCTCATATTATATAATTGTCCCATTTTTAAAATTTACATTGAGGGTGTTCTTGTTGATGCCTTAATAGATTCTGGGTTCTGGGAGTCAAGTATCAATATTATTCTCAATTGTTTATGATAGAATTGTAGAGACAAATAAATCTTGTATCTTTACTGCCTGGAAAACCAATCTAGGTTACACTGGCAAGCGGGAGAAAGATGAAAATTTTGAATATGCAAATTTGGCTTAATATAAAAATTAGTGAATCTGAATTAGCATGTATTCCTAATAATGACAAATCTTATTCATGAAGCTATAATCAGTTACAATTTCATGAGTTTAAATAAATGTAACATTGATTTTAGAAACAAATTTTTGCTTTTAATAATGACTTTTGCCATTTTTATGATAATATAAATGTTCATTTGAATCAGTTAATGGTTGTACATAAGACATCAGTTGAATTGAACATAAAGGTTAAGTTAGATGATTCCAACATTTTGGATCTGAAGTGTAAAAAACAATTATATCAATTGATGATCCAGTACAAGGATATATTTTCAAAGATACCCAGCATTATTGGAGGATATGTCCATCGGATCAAACTTAGGAATGAAGCACCTTTACAGCAGTGATCATATCCCATTCCATACCAATACCAGGCAGAGGTACTACAGCAAATCAATAAAATGATTGAATTGCATTTTGTCAAGAAAAGTCCTTCAGCTTACATCAATCCCCTCATGATTGTAAGAAAGAAAAATGGATCTGTACAGGTGTGCCTAGATGCACATGTACTAAACCAATTAACTATTTCAGAATGTGATATGCCACCACCTGTTCATGAACTTTTGATGAAGTTTAAAGGCAAATGCATTTTCTCAACCTTTGATTTGACAGCCAGTTATTGGAAAATTCCATTGCATACTGATGACCAAAAGTACACTGCTTTCTGTTTTAAAGGCCAATCCTATGTTTTTGAAAGGATGCCTTTTAATTTAGTCAACAGTGGAGTGGGGCTTATCAAGAGTTTGGATAAGACTTTTTCCTGTCCATTAAAAATAATCATTATGTATGTCAATGATATCATTTTTGCATCTGCAAATATATATATGAGCTTTTAAATGATTTAGCCTTATTTTTTTGAGTGCTTTACCAATAATATCAAAATTAATTTTAAAAAATGTACCTTCACTGCCACAGCCATTCAAAACTTCCCCATCCCTAAAATTAAAAGACAGCTTAAATCTTTCCTATGTTTATGTAACTATTATCATAAATTCTACTGAGATTTTGCAATGATACCATGACATTATCATTATTGTTAAAGGGAATTGTGAAATGTAAGTGGAATATTGAGCATACATTACAATTCAATAAGATGATGGCCACATTCCTTAAAAAGGTCATCTGGATTTTAGCAAGATATTTTGTCTTCAAACTGACAGCAGTAACTATGAGTTAGGAGTAATTCTATACCAATTAGATGATTTTCAGAAACATCAAATTTTGTACTTTTTGAGCAGGCATCTAAAGGGGTCTAAAGGGGTCTGAGCTAAATTACTCTGTTACTGAGAAGGAAGCCTTAGCCATAGTCTGGGCTTTCCAGAAACTCCATCAATTTTCACTAGGATCAGAGATCATAAAAGATTATAGTTCCTTAATAAACATTACTTAAACAATGAAAGGTTGGTCAGATGGAGTCTTTATCTCCAACAGTTTTAATACAAAATTCAATATTATGACGGAGATAAAAAAAATGTCGTAGCAGATGTTCTTAGCCATAACCCTGTAGATTCATTGTTCTTTCATCCCCAATCATCATAATATTGTAATTACAAACATTGAATTGGTTTCAGATGAAACCATTGAAGGGGATTATAAAAACCTTGCAGTAGAACAGTCTCAAGATGTGTAATTTTGAAGAATAATTAAATTCCTATCTACTGCTGTACTCATAAGCCAGAATAGGGATTTTTAACAGACTATTTACTTGCATTCAAAATAACATATTGATGAGAATATATAGAATTTTTCCTTGCTTATTGCCTGTATTATTTTAAGGTATTTAAAATTGATCTTTTCCATCTACTGATTTAGGCCAAATGTGTTTAACTTGTAAGAAATTAACAAATATATCAAATTTAGTAAAATGTGATTAAAAAAATAATAATTCTTATTTATTTAAAATAATGCTAGAAATTATCTTTCATTTAAATCAAAGCCATTTATTTAATTAATTTTCATTATTAGATAAAAATATGATAAATACCTTTACGTTTCGGTGTAAGATAGCATTCATAAAATTAAGAGACAAAATGGTGTAAGAATAACATGTATGCAAAACATGTTACAAATATTTTTTAAAAATAATTAATAAGCAAATAGATTAAGCAAGAATTTCTCATATGAATCAAATACAAAATTGTAATATTTAATAACAGAATGAGTTGCTGAATTTAAAGGAGTCTGTTCAGGTCTGCCAACTGAAGGATCAAATCGCTCAATTTTCTCAATATCTACATTTGAAAGATGTTGGAACATTTAACTTTAAAAGTAGAATTGATTGCCGAAGGTCAGTATGTTGTGGAATACTTTATTTTATGCAAACTGACAACATTAAATAAATATTTTAATTACAGATGATTTTCTGATATGAAAACTTAACTTAAAAAAAGAAAAGAAAAGACTTAAAATCAAATTTAGATTTTAAATTTTATTGAAATGCTACTTTAATGTTTCTGTGTATAAAGTAATTAAATAATAAAGAATTTACTATGTTATCTGAAAGTATACTGCCAGTAATGTATTTACTATTTAATTTATTTACTACTTGAATAATGATATCAGCCTTTAAACAATTAATTAAAACTACTTTCTGATTTCAATCGCCAATTTTAAATTATTAAAACATTTGCATTGATTATTATTCCTAGATTTAAATGTGGATAGATAAATTAATATAATCTGGATATTATAAATTTGGAACAATGCTTGATAAAAATGTAGAATTTAATAACTTATGAAGAACATTTTCATTTAAACTCTACATATCATGCTTTTGGAATTGTCTCATATTCATAGAGCCCAGTAAAATCCATTAATTTAGAAGTACTCATAATAATTAGAACAAATGGATATAATCACATCTATAAAATTTGGTTATAATTTATAATTATTACTTTGTGTAATGTGTATTTATTGTCAAGACTTGTTATATTTATTTAGTGAATAATATTCAATATTCCAAAAAAATTTGTACACTTTTATTTATGTATATGAGTAAGAATGAATTCATTTTGATTTCATTGTCTATGTGAAGTTCATGATTTGTACTTTTACTATGTTTAAATTAAATTCATGGAATTTAATAAAATATTTGTTTGAGGGAACAGCGCTTGCGAGAAGCTTGAGAATTACTGATAAATTTATGGTGTGTGTCAACATCTCATGAATTGTCCTATGAGTCTTTCCAGGGTTTTGTTCCTATACTCATGCCACATGTACTACATTATTACTATGTTTATATTTTAAGCAGGATAAATCAATATATTAGTTGTCATTATAAAAACACTTTTCTTTATGTCTGAATTTGCATCTGCTAAATTGTTGGTGTTTTTCTGAATTGGCAGAATAACTAAAAATGATGATTTTGCACTTTGGATATGAAGTAAATATTAATACTGCTTTATAATGTTAAATGACATTAATATGTGCTGGTGGTTAATCTACAGATTAATTCTTTGCCATTTTTTGTATTTTGCATTCATTCCTGCACTGGTGGTTAATCCACAGAACTGTGTGTAATTATACTTGTTGCTTGATGATGGTCTAGAATTCCACAGGGCATTTAGTGTTGGATCATTCCTATGTGTAGATGTATGCATCCACAGGAATATCATTGTACTTCATAAATGTAGGTTTGGGCAAAGTTTTTTGTATTATTATGCTAAAATCATCTGCTTTCATCTATAAGTATAACTTATAAGTTCGAAAATAAAGTGTAGCATGTCATCTAAATTATGTCCATGATGTATTACATGTTTGCTAATATTTTAACTGAACTAAAGTTTGAATCTTCACTTTGGTTTAGTATTATTGCATTATAGCTAATTCCTGCAAATATAATATTATTTATTAAAAAAATATTATAAGTTTATAGTATAGGTTTATTGGTTCTGGAACTGACACATTAGATATGATTTTGTAATTGACACATTAGGTATTTCATGATTTGATGTTAAATTTCAATATTTCCCTTAAGGCAGAAATTAGATCAAATTATAATAAAATTTTATGATTAGGCTTTTTATGAAACTGTGTCTATGATATATCTATTGAAGTAAATCTGATATGGCTTATTAATTTGAATCATCAAATATATAATTCACTGATCTATTATCACATAGATCCTAATTATTGAATAAAAGAGAGTTTGTAAGTTATTTGGTTCAATTAAAAGTTTGTGTATACTTTATAGAGTTTAAATTTTATATTCAGTTGATATTCAGATTGCTAAATATTTTAGTAATTTTAAGTGTTTATAAGCAGTTTTGTCTGAAGTAGTTGGATAGTGGAAAAATCCCTCTCACTGACCTAAATATATCTGGAAAAATGATAATAGTTAATTTATTTGAACCTGAGAAGAACTAGTTAGTAGTTCATGGTATAATGTTAAATTTATGGTAAGTTTTTATATTTAGAATTATTTACTGTACTTTAATTTTAGTTATGTTTATTTCCACAGTTGTTTTGCAGTCATCATAGCTTAATGTGTAAATTTCTTCTTCTTTACTTTTGAGCTTATATTTTGTTTTAATTTGATGGTAAATATTCTGATTTGGTTAAACTTGGAATCCATATTTTACTTTAGTTTATCTTACTATCCCTTGAGACAATATCACTTTATACTTCAGGATATCATCTTCCATTATCACCATTGTTCTCATCTGTCATCTCACTCTTTCTTTATTTTTTTATTCTTATTTCATCTTAATTCATTATCATAAATAATTCACCCTTCACTAGCTCTTATTGTATTCACATCTTAATCAGTCATTAGCTTTTAATCTATCATTATCTTAATCCTTCAGTATTCTAACACTTCTTTCTCTTCTCTTAGCTCTTAGGCTAGTTTCCTTTTATTATTCAATTCTTATTTATCTTCATCATTTATTTAATTATCTACATCCTAATTTATTTACTACTTAATTTATAATTCCAATCTCATATTCATTTCGTAGACCAGATTAATTATTTATCGGTGTGACAAATAATAAATTTATCTCTTAATATTTTGTTTGGGGATGTTAAAGCTAGTTTGACAAGAAGTTATTATCTTCATGATCACTTTGTAATCTTTTTTAGACTTGTGGTTTCATGCTAACCAGTTCAATAGTCAGAAAATAATATCTTTGTCATAACATTTAATTTATGTACATAATTGGTTGGGATTCGTATAAGTAAAGAATATATCTTACACTGTGTGACAACAAATATAAACTCATTAAATTTTAGTGTACAATTTTTTTTCTAGTAACTAAATAGCATAAAGAAACTTTGATAGATTAGAACCAGAATAGATTCAAAAGTGTTTTTAATAAATGCTTTAACTTTATACTGTAGTTGAAAATTCTACATTCATTAACTATATGGTTCATTGTTTGTATAGAAAACACATATAAAGATCAATGACTACTAATTCCATTTCTAAAACAGATGATCACAATGACCATAGATCTAATATCTGTCGATGAGCTTCCAGTTGCATTTAGAAAGATCAAATCCATTGTTGGATCATTTGAAACATAAAAAATCCATTTTTACTCCTTAATTCTTTCATTGTAGACTCTTTTTTAAAAATGCAAAAAAGGATTTTGATTAGAGACTAATGAAATTATATTTTGAGTGCATATGATCTGCTTAACAATATATTATAAGTTTTTTTTGCAAAGAAATAGAACAGAAGATATCAGTAAATTTTTTATGATAATATTTAATTGAAAATATGGACATTTAATGCAAAACCTTTACTCCAAGGAGGACACAGTATGCACCAGAATCTGTCTGTAATATTTTTGCCCCACAACCTTAAATAGTCCTAGTTATATTTCCAAAAATATTAATCCTATATATAATTTTAAGCTAACCTAAGTAGAAAAATGTAAATTAGTCTGGGATTCAAGTTACTTCTGAAACATCATGGGGGTAAGATTATGTTACAGTCTATTATTGTAAAACATATTAAGATTACACATGATTCTCTATTGACTAAATAAAAACATGAATATACTATCTTTATTGAATTAGACATAAGATACCAGTCATTAAGAAAGAATTGCCAATATATTTTAGATCCTGTAAGAACTTTCCTATTATATGAAAATATTTCTTTTGAGATGTCAAAATAATATTATTGGCAAAAATGAATTTCATGCATTCTGTTTTTGCTGATGATAAACTCTCACTGTAACGATATGAAAAAATTGGAAAATGTTTTTAAACACTGGGGTCTTACTCCTGATCCAGCGAATACAGCATACATTAAGTAAAACAACATTAACAATCTCACAGCAAGTTATGTACAAAATGATATTTTCTCCAACGGCTCCTTCCTATCTCGCCAAATACAATAACAATTTCGCACTAAAATTTTTAAGATTATTTGTGCTGCTATTAGGGAAGTCTTTATCTTGATACATTCGAATAATATTGCCAGCCGTGCATATTCTAATATTACAAATCATTCGTACACATGCGTATATATATATATTTATAATATCTAAAGAAAAATATATGCGTACAATATATTCAGTTATTTTTTAATGATACTGTAATTATTAAAAAAAAAAAAATTCAATTATTTTAGACATTCGTTAAATATCAGGTAACATTATTACTATATTTTTAATACATAAATATTTACAAATTTCGATTAATGAATAAAGAAGCCACCCTTATGGTTTATACTTCATGTATTCGACGTGAAATCCAGCAACGATTTTGGCGCAATTCGATTTATCTTTGCCTGTTGCAGTGACTACTTCGTCGCACAAAGTACTTACTTCCGAACTTGTAATTTGATTGTGTGATTCAAGAAATTTCAACAAACGTTCTAAATACTTCACTACAAAGTCGTAATCTATATTTGCCTGAGCACATTTTTCTTTTCCTTTTTTGGAATATAATTGCCCTTTAGATTTTTCAATGAAAGCCTTGGGATAACTGAAAAAAATATATATGTAATTAAATAAATCAATCACATAAAATTTAAGTAAATAAAATTTGACAGATATGTAATACAATCACACTAGAAAAAAAACATTCATTTTTTGATCATCATACCATGAGATAAAAATGGACTAATCACTTAATCTCTCCTTTCAATAGTCTAGAGCTTCACCAATTGCTCATGTAAATATATAATTTTTTTTATTATAAAACAGTAAATCAACAAACTAGATAATGTTAACTGTTTTGTTTACAAATCAATCTATTTTAAAGAAGCTAAATGTTAAACCAGTAAAGTCATACAAACTATTTTTTATTAATTAAATCTTGATTGATAAAAAAATTAAATATGTAATTAAAGAAATGAAACACACAGAAAATTAAATAAAAAAATTTTGATTGATGTAAATTCTAATAAAACATACATGAAACATGTTTAATCAGTTTAGAACAGCAAAACTGGTCAGTCCTTCTGCCAATATACTGCTTCGGATTTAATGTAAAATTGATTGATATATAATTGGACACACTTTAGACAACTGTAGAAAAAAGTTTACTGAAATGTTTTCAGTTATGCATATTAATTGGTGAATGCATAGTTTCAATTCGGGCGTTGTTTGATTTAGAAACTTATTTATAAAAAATAGCCAGAGAATGCTAGTTGAATTTCTATTATTTAAATTCATAAAAACTGCATCAACTTCTATTATATATATATATAAAACAAACTAACCAAAGGAAATACATATAAAAACAAAAAAAAGACTTATAAATCCAATAAATAATATTATATTTCAACCAGAGGACTGATTTTCATCAGAAAGAAAAAAATACACAGTAAAATGGCGATAATCAAAAATTACAGATTTGGTAAAAGATTAAAAATTTAACAAAACCCCCCTGATTGGTCACAAAATCTAACACAGAATATCTACCCAATCAATGACAAAATTCAAACAAAAAAAGAAAAAAAACTACATTCACTCCTAATCAAGCTTAAATTCTATTTAAATTAAAATAAATATAAAAATAAAAAATTAAAAATTAAAATATACATATGTGCATACATACAAAAATTAGACTATGCTCACATACAAAAAATAGCTGTGCTCACATTAATATTCATTAAAAACTAAAATACTTATACATTTTAATCAAAAATTATAGTTAGTGCAAAGTACAATAATTTATAATAACTAATTATTTATCTATATACCAATTAAACACAGATATTAAACATCCATATAACCAATCTTTACATAAAAAACCTCATATAAGAAAATTTTCACATAAAAAACACATTTAGAAATCATTTAGGAGACCAGGTAACCAAGAGATGTAATAGTTCCAGTGTTTAAATTCAATCCATGTGGTTCTAAGGTCTTGAATTTAAAAATAAAAAAAACTCTCCTTTTGTTTCCTCTCCCTTGTAGAAGAAAAACCTTCCTAAAAAATCACTACTTTTAAATCATCAATTGAATGATTCGGTAAGTTAAAATGTTTTGAAACCGGTCTATCTTTATTCTTATGCAAAATGTCAAATCTATGATTAGTCATTCTGACATGTAAACTATTTGCTGACTCACCTATATACTGGTTTAAAGATCTACTACCCTCTATCAAATATATCAAATTAACACTTTTACATGTAACATAATTAGGAATATACCATTTAAAATTACGATTCTTAGTACTAAAGACCACTTTTGTCACAACAATATATTTACATGTAAAACATCTTTTATCCTCACATGGAGAACACCCTTTTACCTGTACAAAACTAAAAGTGTTTTGACAAGTGTATCTGTAAGTGATCTATGTTTTTGATATACAACCTTAGGTGGATCAGAAAAAAATAGATTTTAAATAATCTGTGGACTGTAATATGTTAAAATGTTTTGCCAATATCCGGTTAATATTAGGTAAATCTCTATTAAAAGTAAGAACCAATGGTGGAACATCTAATTGTTTTTTACTCTTTTCAGATAAAAGAAGTTTCTATCAATTAAAGAAGAACTTCTTACTGCATTATCCAACAATGTCTTAGGATACCTCATATTGAGCAATCTATTATATAAAATACTATTATTTTGTTGAAGAAATTTCTCATCATTACAAATCCTCTTCATCCTTAAAAATTGACTACAAGGAATATTAGCCTTTAAATGTTTAGGATGGTTACTATAAAAATATAGATAGCGGTTATAATCAGTTGGTTTCCTATATACAGTAGTAGTAAGAACTCTATTAGTGTAAATAACTTCAACATCAAGAAAATGAGCAATTGATTTTGAAAAATTCATTGTGAAATTAATATTTTTATTAAAAATTATTTAAATAACTTAAAAAATTATGAAGTTCAACTTCACTATGTGGCCATATCATGAAAATGTCATCTATATATCTAAGTCAAGTGTGAGGTTTCAGCCTAGCATTACCAAGTATAGAGGATTCTAGTTTTGACATAAAAATATTCGCATAACTTGGTGCCATCTTTGTACCCATTGCAGTACCTTGTTTCTGTAAATAGTATCTAGAATCAAAAGTAAAAAAATATTTATTAAAACCAAATATATTAATTCAACCATAGTAGTAATAAGACCATGATCATACTCTCTATCTTGTAAAGCACATTTAATAGCCTCAACTCCATCATCATGAGGTATATTTGTGTATAATGATACAATATCCAAAGTAACCAAAAAACAATCAACTGGTAATTCAGATTTAATATTTTCTAACACACAAAGAAAATGAGTAGTATCTTTAACATAAGAATTAAATGATGGTGGAATAAATTTAATAATATTATCAACATATGCTGAAATATTTTCTGTAGTACTACCAATACTAGCTACAATAGGTCTGCCTGGACAACCAGGTTTATGAATCTTTGGCAAAACATAAAAACTACTAGGATGAATTTTGGTTGGTACTAAAAAGTTTTATACATTATTATTTATAAGACCCCTAGCTCTCATATCTTTTAAACTAAAAAGTATACCCTTGAATAATGAATTAATAGTGGTTAGTGAAATAGGCTCATAAAGAATTTTATCATCTAAAAGCTCCAGAGCTTTTTTAACATAATCATCTTTATTCATAATTACTATTGATCCACCTTTGTCAGCTGGTTTTATAATAATATCCCGTCTTTTCACTAAATTGCGTAATGCATTCATCTCTCTCATTGTTAAATTACTCTTATACTTACTATGTTGTTTAAGTCTAATTTCATTAATAATATCCTGATATACATTATCAATGTATGTATCTAATAACACATTCCTTTGATGTGGTGGTGCCCAATCAGATCGTAATTTCCCAATAGTATCACATTTTTGGTTTCCAAAAAATTCTCTTAATCTAAGTCTTCTTGAAAAATTATCTAAATCCTGATGAATTTTAAATTCATTTTTTTGATAAAATGACTGAACTGTAGGGCAAAAAGATAAACCTTTATTTAACAGTGAACATTCTGCCTTACTAAGATTAATGTTAGTTAGATTAATCACATTATTTTCCTTATTAGTTAAACATAAAAAGTCATTGCTATAAATATTTGAGTTAGATTTATTAGTATTTGTATTTCCAGAAACTAAAATATTGTTAGTGCATTCAGAAGAATCTGTAACTCTATGAACCAATACTAAACCAGCATCACTATCAAGAACAGATGGTAACATTTCAGCACAATCTAATGAATGTGAAGATGATATAAATGATTGATCAGTATCAATTGGAATCATATCTGATGTAGAAATATCCGACACAGTGTGATTATCAGAAGTCATACAATTAATTAGTGTTTGTGACTGATTATTAACTAATTCAAACCTTGGCTCATTACCCATAACTTTGAACCAATGATACATTTTATTATAAAATTTCTTCACCAATAACTTCTCTCTCAAAAAAACCCATTCCTGTAATTCCTTCTGTTCATCTATATTCATTAAATTACAACTACCAAAATGTATAATTTCTTTTTCAATTAATTTAAGTCTTACCAAAAATGCATCTTTCAAAATATGTATTAATGCAACAGATGCTTCTCTTATTGTATTATCCTCTGATTGAAATATAATATTATATATATATATATATATATATATATATATATATATATATATATATATATATATATATATATATATATATATATATATATAAAGCAATATGTGGGATTATTTCCATGTAAATAAATAGAAATATTTTATGTTGCTAGCAAATGAACAAATACCAATGTCAATCCTAAGACTAAACAAGTTTTTGCTAATACAGTATTCTATAATAGTTTTTTTGTTTTGATTTTTATTGGAAGGAGGCCACATAAAATCAAAACAAAAAGATATTAAAGAATACTAGATAAAACTTATTTGTGGTATTTGATAGTTTTCTAGCAATATCAAAGAAAATATATCTTTGTTTATTTACATACCAATAACCCTGTGCGTTGATTTGATTATATCAGAAAAAAATTTGTGAATATATATTGTAACCTTCCGCTTAGCTAGGTAGAGATAAAGATGGAGAGGGAGTGACAGAAATATAAATGTATACGTGTAATAATTTATTTACCAGGGTACCAAATTGTAACTATATCAAACAGCTGCTATGCCAACTCGAGATCATCATCACTCGACAAAATGCAAGTCTGCGAGAGAAGCAAATTATTAAATTTTCAAAAAAAATATACAATTATTTAAGTTACAAAATATTCAGTTTATTTCTTTTCTTGGATTCAATAATTTACTAAACAAATTAAATAAATTACAAGTTATTAAAGGCTGAAAACAACTCTCCATCACAAACACACAAGTAAGTCATAGGAATTCAACACAACTGTATGACCCCTCGTGGCAGCTAAGTTAATTCCACTTCCCTATTTCTTATGCTTAAATGGATGTGAATGTTTTAGTAATCCATGCAGAGAACATCGGGAAACAGAATAACAAGAGATATCAACAACTTTTACTACCCAAATAAAAAAAAAGAAGTCTTCACTCACCCCCTCCCTACACATTAAGTATCTCCTTATTTTCCACATAGACCACCCTCCCAAGTTACAATTAATTTCTTTAAATATTTATGTTGTTTTCTGTCACATCACTACCACCAAACAGGCTCTCCACAATGCTACTTCTTGGACATACACACCCACAGGAGTGGAATATATGATACTAAGCTCAATAAACTCTTCCACGTTACAGTATTCTGGCGCTGACAATCTCGTAATTTAAAATTTTATGATTGTAAAATATCTTGTTCTCAGGGTCTTCAAGCTAATTTCTACTCTCAACTGAGGACAACAACAACAACAACAACAATAATAATAATAATAATAATAATAATAATAATAATAATAATAATAATAATAATAATAATAATAATAATAATTCAATTCAATTCAATTCATTTATTTACCGTACAAAACTACAGCATAAAGCCAATTACAGTATTGCGCCATAACAAATATATAAATACATAAATGAGTTTAAATAACAAATTATTAATATAATTATGTGCCATATTTCAATAAAGGATAATTAACACATTTAAAAATCTAAAGTAAAATTAAATATCAGCATATAAACAATTATTATTAAGACATTAATATTAACAAATAAATAAAAGGGGTAAACATAAAGCACATAACAAAATAAAAATAAAAAAAAAACAATTTAATATATATATAAACAAAATCAAGTTAAAACAATCAAATCTGACATTTAAATTTAATAACATTACAAAATTGATTATAATCTAAATTGAAGTAATTAATATTGCTACAAATCTGATTATATAAAGATGGTAGCCTAAACAAAGGAGAAAATCTAAGAACATTGGAATGACAAGTTTTAATGTAACAAACAGAAGCAGACCGAGTATCATGCACATGAGATCTAATTACAACAGTAGAAATTGTATTAGATAAAAGAACTATTTTATTAACAAGTTTATAAAGATATTTAATATCTTTATATTGTCTTCTAGAAGAAAGATGAACAACAGTTTTATTTCCCAAAGAAACATATTTAGAAAACTTATTATACACTGATTGTAATAAATTACATCCCTGTTTAGAGCTAGGATTCCAAATGACTGAACAATATTCAATGATGGGAAGAATCAATGATAAAAATAATTTAAATTTTGTATCACCACTGAAATGATAAACAAACCTTAGAATAGTACCTATAATTTTTAAAACCTTACCAATAATCTTTTCCAAATGAGGAAGAAATGATCCATTACAAGAAAATATAACTCCCAAATCTTTTTGGGATTCAACAGAAATAATTTTGTGAGAATTAATAAAATAAGAAAAATGCAAAACTTCAGATTTTTTAGAATACAAGACTAAGGAACATTTACTAAAATTAACAGTCATATTATTTAGATCACACCAAGCACTAAAATTATCTATATCATTTTGAAGAAGAATGCAATCAAACACAGATGTGATTTTTCTAAAGATTTTACAATCATCTGCATGGCACAAAAGATAAGAAGATTTTAAGCAATCCCTAAGGTCATTCATATAAATGTTAAAAAGCATAGGTGCTAAAATACTACCCTGAGTAACCCCCACATTACATTTAAAATTAGATGAAATAGTATTATTAAATTTAATGTATGCAGTACGACCATGAAGAAAGGATTGAAACCAATAAACAAGCTTAGTAGAAAAACCCATTTGATATAATTTGCGAAGAAGAATACTGTGGTCTACTTTATCGAAAGCTCTTGATAAATCAAAATAAACAACATCCAGTCTCTGCTGGTCTTCAATTTTATGTGCTATATGATCATAAATTGTTAACAAATTAGTTTCTACAGATATATTAGGTATAAAACCATGCTGTGAAGAAGAAATGAGTTTACTAACATCTAAAATAATTTTATTATAAACACACCTCTCAAAAATTCTAGCAATAGTATGTAAAACAGAAATAGGTCTATAGTTATTAATACAATCACGTGATCCATTCTTAAAAATTGGGACCATTTTGGCACACTTAAGCACATTAGGAAAAACACAAGAGTTCAGTGATAAATTAAAAATAAATGCAAGAGGTACTGCAATAAATTCAGCTAGCCCTTTGTAAATAAATGAAGGAATATTATCATTTCCCAAACTAGAATGAATTTTAAGTCGCTTAATAGCCATAACAACATCATCCTTAGAAATATGGTCAATCATACAATGAACAGTTGAAGAATTACAAAATAATGCAATATTTGAAGATATTGTATCATGTGATGAATATACATCAGCAAAATGTTTTGAAAAGTCATTTGCACTTAAAATGAAACCATGAGTAGCTTGAACCCTTTTCTTACCCAAACCAGACTCATTAATGAAATCCCAAAATTCTTTAGGGTTAGAAGAAATATTAACCTCAATTTTTCTAATATAATTCTGCAAATCTCTTTTATAAACATGCTTCACCAATCTTCTGAAATTAACAAAATTATTGTAAAAAAAGATATTCTGTGTTTTAAAATAAAGTCTACAATGATAGGACTTCCTTTTAATAATTTTAATAAGATCGCATGAAAACCAAGGAGGAAAACCCTTATAAAAAGGCCGCTTATTGGGAATATACAAATCAATAAAACTATTAAGAATCTTTAAAAACCCATCCAAGCAATGATTTACATCATTAAAAGAATACAAAAATTTCCAATTAACCTTAGAAAAGTTACTACAAAAATCAACATAATTACCCTTCCCATAATCCTTTCTTGAAATATTAGAAAAATTAATCTTTGAGTGACAAACGTTAATATAAAACTCAAAAGGTGGATGATGAGCATCAATAGGAAAATTAACAGAAACAACTTGAAAATTACTTACTACTGTTGAATTACATAAAATATAATCCAAAGTACGATGATAGGAATTAACAAATGGGTTATATTGCTTAAGTCCTAAAAATTTACGGAACTTTAACATTCTAGAAGCCTTAGAAGACAAAACCAAAAAGTGTGTAGCAATTCTACCCTGATATAAATCCGGAATATTTAAATCACCAGTAATAATAATATTATCATAGCCAATCAGAAAATCTTCAAGAGATGTCAAAAAATAATCAAACTCCAACAACGACAAAGTGGGTTTGAGGTAAACATTACCTAAAATAAATTTAAAATTGTGATTTAAAGTAATTTCACACCATGTAGATTCACAAAAAGAAGAAGAAAAATAAAGTTCTTTATAAAAAACATCTTTATGAAGAGCAATCAGAGTACCACCACCTCGAGAAATATTATCCATAGATCTGTCAGTTCGCAAAATACTGAATCTATCATCAAGAAAAGAACAATCAGGAAATTGTTGATTTAACCAAGTTTCTGTAAGTAAAATAAGATCAAAATGTTCTGTTTCAAAAAATTGTTTAATTTGAACACATTTAGTCCTCATACCTCTGACATTCATGTAAAAACAAGAAAGGCCTACCATGTTACCCACAAAGATAATGGAAACAACACAAATAAAAACAAAAAGAGAAAAAGAAAGAGATAAAGAAAAAAATAAAAATAAAATAGATAATAAAACAAAATAAATTCTCTTAAAACCTTAGAGAACTGGCCAGAGATCCATAAAAAAAAGAAATAGAAGCACCGCAAGGCCATAAATTAGGGGATATTATATCATTATGTTTATGTGCAGAAACAGAAATATAAAAACAAGAAGACTTAGAATTATTCATATTAACTTTATGACAAACAATACTAGTTTGTAAATTATTTTCAAGAAATACTGTAATATCTTTTGAACTGAGATCTACTGGCATATTAGAAAGAAAATATCTATTATAAGTTATATTAGTATTAGAATAAACATTAGCAAAATTAGATTTATTAAATCCATCAGATATATTAATATTTTTAGTTCTTGAAAAGTCATTTTTACTAGAAGATAAAGAGGAGTATCCAGAATGATTTAACCGATAGTTGCTATTTGAATGAAAGTCAAGTGAATGTGATCTATAAGCTGGAATGAATTTGGGAACATTATCTGGATAATTAAGAATTTTATGTCTAACAGACTTAGAATAAACATTAGCAAAATTAGATTTATTAAATCCATCAGAAATATTAATTTTTTTAGTTCTTAAAAAGTCATTTTTACTAGAAGATAAAGAGGAGTATCCAGAATGATTTATCCGATAGTTACTATTTGAATGAAAGTTAAGTGAATGTGATCTATAAGCTGGAATAAATTTGGGAGCAGTATCAGGATAATTAAGAATTTTATGACTAATAGACTTTAGAGAAGATAAATTAACAGGAATACCTCCATTATATCTTTTGTCCATAAAAGAAGCACTCTGTAAATTATGAGCTGGAATGACTTTAGGAACTGCAGCCGGATAATTTAGTATTTTAGATTTCACAGACTTTAAAGAAGATAAAGTAACAGGAAAACCTCCGTTATCTCTTTTCCCCATAAAAAAAATTTTTTGTGATTTAAATTTACCATGAGAAAAAAAACCAGAATCAGAAAAGCAATCATTAATGGAATTTACCTCAAGCCAGGATGAGTTATAAAAACATCTACTTTTAAATTTGGAATGAGGCAAATTCCTAAATACATTATTATTATTATTATTATTATTATTATTATTATTATTATTATTATTATTATTATTATTATTATTATTATTATTATTATTATTATTATTATTATTATTATTATTATTATTATTATTATTATTATTATTATTATTATTATTATTATTATTATTATTATTATTATTATTATTATTATTATTATTATTATTATTATTATTATTATTATTATTATTATTATTATTATTATTATTATTATTATTATTATTATTATTATTATTATTATTATTATTATTATTATTATTATTATTATTATTATTATTATTATTATTATTATTATTATTATTATTATTATTATTATTATTATTATTATTATTATTATTATTATTATTATTATTATTATTATTATTATTATTATTATTATTATTATTATTATTATTATTATTATTATTATTATTATTATTATTATTATTATTATTATTATTATTATTATTATTATTATTATTATTATTATTATTATAAATAATTTCATCACTAACTAAATTAACTTCAGGAACACAATCAACCAATTTGATATTTTCACCAAGATCTTCAGGGCAATAGGCTGAAGATGAACATACAATGCTACCATCTTCAATAGCAGAAGAATGATCCCTAGCAATGGAAGAACTAAAAATTTGATCAGGATATTTGCATTGAGTGCCAATATCATTAGCATTAACATTTTTACCAAGATCTTCAAGGCAATTGGATGAAGATGAACATACAATGTTACCACCTTCAATAGCAGAGGAATAATCTCCAGGAATAGAACTAAAAATTTGATCAGAATATTCAGAAGATGACAAAATGCCTTGAGTGCCAATATCATTAGTATTAACATTTTTACCAAGATCTTCAAGGCAATTGGATGAAGATGAACATACAATGTTACTACCACCTTCAATAGCAGAGGAATAATCTCCAGGAATAGAACTAAAAATTTGATCAGAATATTCAGAAGATGATACCATGCATTGAGTACCAATATCATTAGTATTAATAAGTTTATCTTTGATACGATGAGACATTTCAATTATTAAATTATATATAAAAGAAATAGGAAGAGATAAAATCATTTCAAAAGAAAAATTGCTAGAATCATGAATAACACTGTCAATTAAACTATCTATATTCTCCAAATTATTAGCAGAGTCAAATTCATTAAATGCAAAGTTTCCAATATTATTATTTCCAATCTTAGGAAATAAGTCAATATTATTAGTGGATAAATCCATATCAACATCTACATTAGAAAGATAGTCTAAGGATGAAACAGCTTTATTATTGTCAAACTCATTTATAGCAAACTTACCAACACTATTATTTCCAATCTTGGGAAATAAGTCAATATTATTAGGAAGTAAGTCAATATTATTAGGGGATAAATCAGCCTCAACATTAGAAAGATCATCTAAGAATAAAACAGTTTTATATTCATCACATTCATTTACAGGAGAGTTTCCAACATTATTATTTCCATTATTGATTTTATTTTTGTCAAATTCATTTACAGTAGAGTTTGCAACATAATTATTCCCATTATTAAAAGATAAGTCAACATCTACCTTAGAAAGATACTGTAAGGACAAAAAATCTTTATTTTTATCAAATTCATTTACAATAGAATTTCTAACACAATTATCTCCATCAATTTTACTATCCATATAATTAGTTGACCTAACTATCTCAAACTCATCAACTAAAACAGGATTATCAGCAATATTATCTGCCAAAAATACCTTAGACATATTATTACACTCTATACATTTATAGAAGCCAGAACCAATCGTATGAAAAATATCAGCATCAACTTTACTTAATCTAAGACAAGAGGTATGAAACTTCCCCTGACATTGACCATAACAATTGATACAGTTAATAGGATCCAATATAACAATAGAACAGACTTTACAAACAGATGAAACTGAGCTAGAATCAGATATTATATCAGTATCAGATAAAACCGAAAGAGATGCATTCATCGTAGAAATTTGGGAGACATAAGAATTCAAAATAACAGAAGCCTTCTTATAATAAGAGCTACAGTATTCACATAAAAATTCAGAGGTATTATTAATAGAATCAATGGAAGTATCTTTATTAAATAAATTATAACATACTATATGGTATCTAAGGCCACAAAAACCCAAGCATTTTAAAAATTTTTGTCTACCAAAAATATCAGACAAACACAAACCACAAGGAAATTTAAAAGGTGCCATCTAAAATAAAACTAACAAACCAAAAAAATAAAAAAATAGATACAGGATAATAAATAAATCCCTTCTAAGTACCCAAGTAAATCCCTACAACTAAAAATTATAAAGTAAATAAATACATTATAGTAAAATAATTTAAGTATAAAACAAACAATAACAATATATGTTACTTAACAAAAAAAATTAACAAAATTGGAAAAAAAAAAAAACATATTCAATGGTACTATATATATATAAAAACAAATAATGTCCAAAATAAAATTATTAAAAATATCAAAATCACTATGTCTTAATTATTTATGAAATAACATTTTATATCAATTGAAAATAAATCAGACAGTCTTTCTCCAAAACAATATAATAAATAAAATTTGTTATTTCTATTAACAAAGAATCCCTTATAAATGTTTTGTCTTCCATAAACATTGCATAAAGTCAAAGGACAAGCAATAAAAAATGATGCCAAATCTTGTTATATATTCTAAAAGTGAAGTAATATATATGTAAATAAAATATCCAATTGTATACAATATATCTATAATGCTCTTCATATCCATAAGCAAATTTACATATAAACACACAAACAAGTTTAAAGAAAAGATAAATATCCTAAGGTGAAGTAATTTGTAACACTCTAGATTGAATGAAGATAAGAAATCACTAAGTAATTAAAAGCAATAAGTTATCAATCTTATCCAAACTGAAGAAATTAATTAAAACTAAAAAATAAAATAAAATGTTAAATTAAAACTTTATAGTAGATGATTTTTGTATAAATCGATATAATAGTCAATAGATCCAAAATATAGTAGATTTTTGTATAAATCGATATAATAGTCAATAGATCCAAAAATAGAGTCTTATATGCTTTATTAATAAAATCCTCTAGGCTTATTAGTTCCAACTGAAGATCACTCAAAAAAAAAAAAAAAAAAACAACCATTTATTTATAAAATCCCCAAGGCGTAAACAATCCATTCAAAAAAAACCATTTAAAATATCCATTAAAAGAAGCTACTTCAAGTAATTAATTTTGACGTCAAAGAATGTCAGCAGTTATCAAAAGATCAATTATATTAGAACAATAGAAAAATTGAATATCAATAAAAAAACATATTTTGATCCAATTAATTTCACAAAAAATATGCACATATCAATCTTTGAATAGAGACTTATAAAATGTAAAAATCTTAAAAACATAGTACCAAATTAAACGATGTCAGCCATAAGAATAACGTTGAGATAAGCCCTCTGTCCATGTAATAACATAGAAAAAAACAGTATGATATCCAAAAAACTGATAAAAAAAATAACGAAAGGCTCTTTTTTTTAAAAAAAAAATTCCAATGGTTTTAAGAGAAAGAAAAAAACACATCCTACTTCTACAAGAGACAGCAGCATAATCAGTAGTAGTAGTAGTAGTAGTAGTAGTAGTAGTAGTAGTAGTAGTAGTAGTAGTAGTAGTAGTAGTAGTAGTAGTAGTAGTAGTAGTAGTAGTAGTAGTAGTAGTAGTAGTAGTAGTAGTAGTAGTAGTAGTAGTAGTAGTAGTAGTAGTAGTAGTAGTAGTAGTAGTAGTAGTAGTAGTAGTAGTAGAGAGTAGAGAGTAGAGTAGAGAGAGAGAGAGAGAGAGAGAGAGTAGTAGTAGTAGAGTAGTAGTAGTAGTAGTAGTAGTAGTAGTAGTAGTAGTAGTAGAGAGAGAGAGAGTGGTAGGTAGTGGAGGGTAGTGGTAGTGGTAGTGGTAGTGGTAGTGGTAGTGGTAGTGGTAGTGGTAGTGGTAGTAGTAGTAGTAGTAGTAGTAGTAGTAGTAGTAGTAATAATAATAATAATAATAATAATAATAATAATAAAAAACATTAGAAACTACTAAACAGTTATTTAAATGCAATATTTATTTATACTAAGTTTAGATTAGCTCACCATCGACTGGGAATGCCTTCAAATATCAGAAGTGAAAAAGAAACTTAATAAAACTAAATATTAAATTTAAACTTAAATAATTCTTTTGGATGTTTGCCATATGATTAGTACAATTTTGAATATGTTTCAACAAATTAATTCTCAAATCTTAACAAACGAATTAAAAATATTAATTTAGTATGATATTTAATAAGAATATTTCGTTACACATCTATACTGGAAATATGAAACATTTTCTATAACTTTTGTATATCAGATTTATGGAATAGAATCAATGGATACCCAGACATTAAGACACAACCCCAATGTTTAAATTCCAATAACGATAAATAGTACAATATAAACACAAACATCGTAGCGATCCAATAGCAAAAGAAAATAACGAAATAATAATAATCATATAACATATTTACAATGGATCTACATTGGCTACGGATTAAAAGTTCTTTCAGAACCCATCTATCTTGGATAGAACCCTCGTCCCAACATAGGAACTTATATTCTCATACTAGGAACAAAAAATGACTCTATTATATGAGTAATGTTATTAGTAATATTATAATAATTATTATCATTATTAAAGCAATTAACTTCTTAAGCCTTATAACTCAAACTAATGTTTTCCTTTTTTCTTTATTATAGAATTCATATCAATTTGGTATTTAATCTAAACTAATTATATACACTTTTGCTTACCCATACACTTAATTCTTAACTCTTGTACTATGCCTGTATAATAATTTAAGAGATTGCATTCGTGCATGCATACTTATATTGCCTACTACATCCCTAACATGAGTTTTACTACTGTTATCTTACCAATCCAGTGATGACTTGCTTCAGCATGAGCTGGTTCTGATACTCATTGCTTGTCTGGGTTCGAATTATTAATCTTAAATTTAGAATAATTATTGGTTGATAACAAGCTGCGAGCTAAGTTCAGCTACACAATACAACAATTTCTGAAGTATGTTTTACTTATAATTTCCTAAACTAACTAACTCATATCAAATAATATCTAATGACTTGGTACAACATTAAACAACAAGTTAATACAATCCATGGTAATAATGATAATGCGTTAGCAAGAGAAAACACATCAAAAAAAATATCTTGGTGACAGCATAAACCTAACTGTGCCTTTTACCTGAGGCTGTAAAATATGTGAGGACCTTGTCGCTGCACATATAGAAAAGAGTATGCTAAATCACTACATACTACAAACATATAAAATATTTATCTCTTACGAAGCAAAGTAATAAGGGAGCTGGGAATATACCCTCGATCTCTGAAAACCTTCAAAGTTAAATACATTTAATTGCGAGAGAGCTATCTCCATCTCAGCCTTCGAGGTGGCAAGAACTAAGCTCACCTCAAATAAACAAAGGTCATTTGCACTCTCACTTAAACTAAGGGTATCATATTATTGATGTTTGAACTGGTAATTTTAAAATAGTCCAATATGACTTAAGAATAAATTTACACTAAATGCTTTAGTATTACAGACTAAGAAATGGGCATCATTTATTTTAAACACATCCTGACTAACTCACTCTTTACGACATAGCAGTTAAATACTTAAAATATATGTGAATTAAGTAAGCATGAAAATATTCATTTTTAAAACGTTTGGCATAAAAATATTTTGCAAACCTCTTTCATACTTCGCATTCTCACAAGCATTTTATAATACTAATTATAAAAAAATAGGCTCGAGCAATCAACCAATAAATAAGGTATATTTTCTATCTTAACCTAAGTTTAATACCAGTTTGATATTAAAACGCTTAATTAAAAACATATGATAAAATAATTTCAACACATAGCACACAATAAATATATAATATTTTTTATGTAAAGTCATTGCAGCACGCTGGATCATTTGCGACTGTTCGCCATGTGACAGCTTAAAGTTGTCCATAATATAATACACACATATTATCCTTAAATGAAATATATACATGGCCATGGCATAGCAATTTCAAAGTTATCTAAATTGCAATTTTTATTTATAGCAACACTGAATTTTTGAAACGCACTACAAAGTAGCTACGTTAATTATCAGGATTCTTGCTAGTTTACTACTCCTTTATCTAAATTTATACATTTACAATATCACTTATTTTATAACTAATTATTAGAAGGGTTTAGTTTTTCACACTCTATGAATTAAGTTATTCCCTGGGTTCTTCATTTCGTCTGTTAAAATTTAAAATTCAAATTAGATATCCAGCTTAGACTTGATGCTCATTACAGTGTATTTATAAAACCATTCATCAATCATTTGTCCAATGCTTCCTTCCTTTTTCATTTCAATCTCAGTTATTCTGACAGATATTTTAAAATTTTCTGTTAACATTTTGAACACAAAAGTTTGCTCTGATGACAACAATAAAAAAATATAACTGTTCAGATTTTATGTATTTCTAATAAATATAACGCTGATGCATAATTACATCAACTGTTCTCCATTCAGTCTCTTCCTACATTTTCTGTAAAACATTTTTGACAGAATAAATATCAATAAAAGTTTGTACTTGAAATATCTTGCACTGTGAAAATTGTAATATATGGGCTAGATGCATTGAATTATTCATGATTTACTAAATTTACTGTGCTGGCAATTTCAGTATAATTGACTTCTGAAGGAGATCCAGTGTGGCTAACTTAGTGTTTAGGGAAACATCATTACAATTACACTATACTTTTTAAATGATTCATAGGTCAGACAATGGCAACCATCAAAAAAATATAACTTGGTCAAGTATAAAAAAATGAAGCAGAAAATTCAGTTACTGTGAATCTAACATGAACAATTTAGAGAAAACCAACCCCCCCCCCCAAGTATCACTTCTTTATAAATTCTGATTGTCTATCATCCTCTGACCCACCTATTTAATCTTTGATCTTTGGTATTAAGTGTTAATTAACTTATCAAACATAATTTTGACAATAATTATTCATAACGTACCTACCAACCACACGTGCTGTGCTTAAGATTTTTTTGCTAGTTCGCAATTGTATTTTCTTACATCATTATTATATATTTTTTTTTACATAATTATTAACTCCTTTTTTGCCATTTCAGAAAATTCTAGATATTCGCTATTTTTTTAATAAATCATTTTTATATTTTTTCATATTCTTTCTTTTTCTCATAAATTGTCTTGTCTCTATAGAAATTTTAGTTATCAATTTCTGCTTTTTGTATCAGCTATCTTTGTTGCAATTCTTAATCATCTATGAGCTTATATTTTTTTGATTTCGATGTGATCTGAACCAACTTCAATATTTTTTATTATTTTAAACCATTTTCTAATTCTAATTTAAATTCATTGGAATATTTCTGAAGGTTAGGGTTATCAACTGTGAATATTGCTATACTTAATCATTTTTATCTATCTAATTTTGCATTAATCCTATCTTACATCTCATTAATCGATGATCATTTCATGTGTTGAATTTATTAAGAACAATACAATCTTGAAATACATAGTTTCTGTTAACGACAATATAATCCAATTAGCTGTATCTTTATTTGGATACTGCTAAGTCCATTTTCACCTGTCATTCATAATATAAAGTTTTTATTTTTCTATGATCTCCAGAATTCTGGATCCTCTCTCATTTCTATCAACAAAATCAAATTTACTCACAGGATTTTTATCTTTCAATCATTTACTAATTTCATTGTTAATTTCTCCCATAACAATTTAAAATGTTGTTTGTTATGACCAAATATCTTTGTACATTCTAATGCAAGTAATACTATTATCTATTTTAAACGATTTAAAAATAAGTTTTATTAAAAACTCTGTCTAGAGTTTTAACATCGGCCATAAAAATATTTGATCACTAAACTTGCATTCAGACTTCAATATCAAGCTGAAAATTGGATTGGTATTGAAATAAAACATAAATTGAGTCTTGGAGAAAGTATCATTTGGTTTCCAGGCAGCTGATGTTGTTAGTTTTGAGAGATAGACACGTCTAGCAGAGATTGGTTGTATTATTTTCATCAAATATTGTTGTTTTAAAGATTTACATTTTTCTACAGAGTTTATACAGTTAATTCATCAGAAAGCAAAAAAAAATATTTCAGTTTTTCTTTTTCATATGTCATAGCATCGGCCGCAACGCGAATCCACAACCGTCTGCAACCAACTACTTGCTTGCAAGGCAGCTGCAATGACCTCTCGGAGTTTTGCTCAATATTTTTTCATTTTAAGCTATAGTATTTAACAAATTTTATTTACTATAGTAAGATTCTAATGTAAATTATATTAAATTTTAATATTAAAATTTTCATTCAATCAAATATCTGATCAGTCTTATAGCTAAAATATATTAACTTGATAATTTAATATATATATATATATATTGTACCGGTCGAAAAGAAGCCAACACATCAACAAACCCAAACTCAAAGTCGGATTCAAACTCAGGTGGTTCAAACTGAATTCAAACCCAACTCACGAGCTCAGATCAAATCAATGGATGACATATATCGACGGTACATGACTATGCGCCAAGGAACTAGCTCAACGGATGATGATGATTAATGAGACCCCTGATCTAACTCTAATAAAGTATAATAAAATAACTAACAATCTTTATAAGTCAACTCATATATATATGTTCGGGTTGCCAATACAGACAGTGAGCATTAATATTAAAATAATTTGAATAAGAAAGAAAGTTTAAAAAAACCCAAATGTGTTAATAAAATGTTTAATAATAATTATAATTTTGTTCAACTTTTAGATTGTGATTATATAGATTACCTCTAGTCTTTAAACAGAATTTATATTTACAACAAGAATGGCAGTCCTTATTATATGCCAATACTATTACGCAATATTATATGATAAATATATGTCTATGCCCCCCGACAAGAAAATAAAGGTAGATAAAGGTATTTGGCTATGACTGAAATTATTATTCTGATTCTAAAGGAAAGAATGTGAGATTTATTTTCACATTCGCAAATCAATTCATAAAGAGCAAGATACGTATTTAGGGCATAACTTTAATATTTAATAGAAAACTTATTTAATTATAAATAAACATGAATTTGTTCGACTTTAATAAAATCAATTCATCACGATTTACGAGCATGAGAGTGGGCTTTACTGGAACTGAGAAATAAACGGTACTGACGACTTATGAGCTAAGAATAAATGTGAAAAATAATGGCTTATCTGTGATTTGAGAAAATAGCAGGGCTGCTTGTATTTGACAAGTCTTCAATGCCCTATATGAAGGATCCATAGAACACAGGAAAACCAGGTCGGGTCGTAGCCTCGAACCTTTGGTGTTCCAAATATAAAACGAGCAAGTGGAGGAAGTGCTTTCTTCCTAGATAATTAAACTAATAGAAATATCACTGAGGACAAGCCTATGAAACAGGAGATGGCTCGCGTCAGCAACGTTCGGAAAATGATGACTTGGTAATCATCGTATTTAAATAATAAAACCCAATTTATATAAAGAGTGCTCTACGTGATGACCTGATCAAGTTAAATTAAAGTCAAACGTGCTTTAATCAAAAAGTATTTAATGCAATTAGAAATTATATTAATTATGCCCTAAATCCCATGCCCTTCCTGAATATTACTAGAAAGTATAAAATTTGAATTAGAATATATATTCATTTAATTCCTTTATCAACCTTTTTGTGAAACAATAAATTAATGTGAATAAATAACTATTATAAATTCAGTAAAGTGGCCGGGAGCATAGGTTAAAATTGAGCTAATAATTTGTTGTTATTAGCCATTAATAAAATAGCAAAAATTGTACAAATCATTCAACTCGATAATTAATAGAACTGTATCAAAATAGTTCTAGTGGGTAAGAATTACTGTAAAAAAATAAATATAATATTATTTAACAAGGCAAATGCAACGAAGGAAATTATTATCGAGTTGAAGTTATTATTGGCATATAAAAAAAAAATAAACAACATTAATAAATCACACAATAAATATATATAATATAATAAATGAACCGCCATCGTAAGAAAAGAGAAAGTTAAATATTAAATTTAAAGACTAGAGATTAAGATAGAGAATTACTACATAATTTAAAATAACATTAACAAAAAGACAATTTTACAGTAGATAGCTTAAAGATGTTTTAACTTAAAGTTCAGAACTGGCCAGGTTCAAAAGGAAAGATATTACCATTTCTTCATGGTTGACTTCTGAGTTTCCACAGGGCAGAGTCCAGTTGGATGAAACGTATGCGCGCATTTTGAAAATTATGTGAATAGCATTTTGATGGATTTCTCTAAGGTTTCGGCAGCTTACGATTGGTATATAAATTTTTATATTGCAGCCACATTGAAGATTTTCAGGGGACTTAAGGAACCGTAGTCAGACTCTTGAAGTTAAGCCCCCCCACCATGGTAGAAACACTATTTTACTTCATAATTTAACTGGGCGGCTTCTTCTCTAATGAAATATATATGGCTTCTCTTAATGAGGAATAATAGCTGCTTGGAAACTTTTCCTGGGCTCTTTATACTGTATCTGATGCCTTCAGGCTAGCGCTTCTTTCCTAATCTAGTTGTTTTTAGATACATTCCTTCGATAAGGCTTTCAAACTCATTAGCTTGAATTCCTTCTCTAATTGAAAATGAATTCTTAAGATTTGAAAATAATTTAATTAGAAAAATGAATCCTTATCTTTTTTAATTAATAAAACTTTACTATTGTTTTTAAGAATTTTAAAGCTTATCGAAGGAATGTGGCTTTTAATCAACGAAACTTTACAAATTATTTAAAAGTAAAAAAAAAAACAAGTATTCCCGACGCAATGAAACTTTCGAACAATTTATATATATTTAATATTTACAAGTATATACGCACAATCCACGCAATTATAATATATATAAATTCATGAATAATTCTAACATGAATTTATTAATAGAAATGATTAGTTTAAATCTCAAATGAATTAATTTTAACACACATTTATAATAGTTTTTCTTTAAGGAAACTAGCGTGGACTGAACGTATAAAGCCCCATTGCATCGGAAATTTTAGTTTAGTACAAGGGTTTGAAGTTGGCTACATGTGAAAGATCATGAAGCTAGGATCGAACTTAGATCCGACTGCTTCAATATATATATATATATATATATATATATATATAAGTAACCAGATGTAATTGAAAATGTGAGGGGGCACCAAAAATAACTGGAATCATTCTCTTGTTTGCACACCTGTTGTAGTATATACTTCTGTTGTTACATAGATCTTCCAGGAAACTTTATGCATCAATATGCAAATAACATTTCTATGTGAGTTCATGGGCCATGTAACAAATTGTATTGTAGAAGTGCATTTTGCATTTTTGCCAATTTGTTTATAATGATTGAAAAGTTAAATGCCAATTTCATTTTTTACAAAAAAAGGATAAAAAAAAAGTTGCAGTACTTGCAACAGATTATAAGAAAGCTTATCTCTAAACACACAAGTTTATGAGTGGTTTAATTGAAATGTTAAATTTACCATGTCCCTAAAAAGCTTTGCAAGTGAAATCCAAAGTCAAAACAATGCTTTTATTTTTTCTGATACAAACTGCATTTTTCTGTGAAATTTAGCTTGTCATGATCAGACATTTTATTTGCATGTTCTGAAACCTTTATGTTATGCTATAAGATGTAAACATTATTTTTTGTGAAAAAAAAAATAGTGCACGTTCCACCCTCACATAAGTCATCTCTCAAAGCGTGGAATGTGAAACACTTTTAAATTAAATTCAGTATGATTCTGCTTATCTGTCAGCAGTATTCACTCAATCCCACTTGGCACAATTTTTTGCAGCATTTTTTTCTTTTGTCTTAGAAGTGGTGGGGAACAATGTCAGAGGCTTAAGCCATATCATTTTGAATGTATTGCTGCCTACTTTGAAATATAAAAAACATATTTAGACCCAGAGTATTGCATTAAATGGATAGTAATTTGAACGTGATTAAATGTATAACACTTAAAAAATAAATAAACAATTTTTATCATAAAATTCCAGTTATTTGAAGGTATCCCTGTGTATAATAGATATTTATTTGCTATCTCAAATTTATAAAATATTATAGATAGCATATGATAAATTAATATCGCTTTAATATATATATATATATAAGCATTGGAAATATTATATATATATATATATATAAATTTTATTAAACGCCCATTATTTTTCAGACGCTTATTTCTAAGGTTACAGCCTTAGTAAATTATATATATATATCGACATTAGAGTTCATAGATATATGTAACAAAATTTTGAAAAAAACATTTTTCAGACTATTTTTTGTATTCGTCTTTGTAAATTCTTACTTTGTAGTTGTTTAACTTTTATTCCTAGTGCACTTTTAAAATTTTCATTTTATATATGGTATAAAAACATCATAAAAAGTATGATAGTACTAGAATATTTTAATCATTAATAATGAAAGAACTGCAGTAAAAAAAGTTACTGTTAGCTTTTGTTATAATAATATCAAAACTTATAAAACAGTAATACTTACACTTCAGCCGTTGACAAACCTATAAAGGGTAAAATATCGACATTAATTCTACAGTTTTCTATACATCAACATATAAATAAATTACTAATAATGATAGCAATAACCATTTTTAGCAGCATTTGCTAAAAATGCTACTAGATAGTGATAATAGTATATAAGCTAGTTATAACGTTCATTTATATAGTTGTGTTTTGATACATTGAAAATTTAAAGTTATTCCAATATTTTGTTTTATTTTTATATATAGTAAATAATTCTTAATTAAGGTATTATGTCTTTGTACAGTTTTGCAACGATTAGTTGTCCCGACTCACTAAATAATATTTCTCCCCATTTGAAGGCAGACGTTATTGAAATTTATTTAGTACACCTGGGTCTCTTTTTACGCGGACTTATTTAACACGATTTTAAAGTTACGCGATTTATGTTTCATGGGAAGTCGAACTCCGATAATGCGCTATTACTTTAAATAATAAATTTTGAGCACTTACGTTATATTGAAAGTAATTGCACATTATTGGAATTCCACTTTCATCATAGTAATTTCAATATTTTCAGTGCTTTATAATAGTAAGATTTTATGCAATAACGAAATTAAAATCATGATTTCCACATTTTATGTATACGCACATTAAATTTTACAAGATTATAATGTAAATTTGTTCAAACATTGTGCGTGTTAACTTTGCATTTTAAATCACATTCTGTTTTTGCTTTTTAAAAAAGAATGTAATCAATTATTAATCATTTAGTGTCAGCAAGTTTATTTTTAAAACGTGAGTAATAGCAGTGGGCACAATTAAAATTGAAAATTAAAGACAAAAATAAGAATTTAATTTTTAGTTGTTAGATTAATTACTAATTATGTTGTCACCAGAAAAACATTAACACAACATGAGAGTGACGTTGGCGCTAGTTGTATTTTCTCTTGTGAAGAATCTGTTTTTTTAATCAGTTTGCAAACGAACTTGTTTAACAGCAAATAGCGATAATAATTAAAACGGTATTAAAAAATGTAAATTACTGTAAATTATGCATAAAAATATATTGTTTTGAATAAAATTAAATATTATAGTTAAAAAAAATTTGTCTTGTATCAATTTTTTTCAAATTTGAAATTTTTTATTAGTCATATTTTATTCCTTATTTTTTTTTCCAACGAAATTTTAAAGTAATTTTATGTTGGTGCTTTGCTTTTATGCGAATTTTGAAAAATCACAAACCACATCCCCCCCTTTTCAATGTAAGATACGTCTATTTTTGCATGACTTCGTTTGCGCGTGTTTTCTGAGGAACCTATCTATCGCGTAAAACGAGACCCAGGTGTAATTATATATTTCAATACGTTACACAGTTTTTTTTTCAAAAGCTGCCTAAATTATAATACATTTATTTTCCTGAAATTATTAATTATAACATATATATATATGTTATGAATTTTAAATACTAAATGTTAAAGATTATAGCTCTTTAATCGTAAATGCACACTATTAAATCTGAAAATAAATCTAAATGTGAACTTACATTAAAACTATAATGTGAACTTGTGTAAAAACATACATTTTAACTATTGCTACTTAATGATATCCTAATTTTTTACTGCATTTGATGCACGAGTTTTAAGACAATAATTTATTCGTTGCTGATTTTTTTTTTTACATTATTGCATTTATTAATATAATCTGCAATGAAATACAGAACCATAATATGTCTAAAGCTTAATCATAATGTACTTACAAATTTATATATAAATAAATTGTAATACTTATTTGGATTAGAGTTAACAATTAGATATATATATAGTCTATCAGAGCATATTGACAATTATCAAATATTATAGTACTAAATAGATCTGCATATATATATATATATATATATATATATATATATATATATATATATATATATATATATATATATATATATATATATATATATATATTATGTGATAACTTTTGCAATATTTGGAATATTCTTTATAAAATAAACCATGATTTTAAAAATCTACATGACTTAAATAATCCTTATGTATTTCATAATCTGCTGAAAAAAGTTTTGGATATATAAAATTACCCTATTATACACTAATATCAATGTTATTTTGTAATGACTTCTGTAGCATTTTGATAAATATTTTTCAGAATATTATAGTATCTTGGGTATTTATCCCAATGATCTAAAGCTTTAATCACCTTGTAAATTCAGTTTCATAATTTAAAACCAAAATATAATGGTAATATCGATTCATTGACCTTTTCTATAATGGTTCCCAATACATTGATACTACATACTGCATTAAAAACCCTTTTAAGCCAATATTTTTTTAAAGTTGATTAGAGTCCAAAATTATTTGTAGACGGAGTTATAATTATTTGGGTAAATGTCTTCTCTATTACATTTCTTAAATAAAGTTGTCAACAATGAGTACATTGTTATTATTTAGTCATTTGATATATAATTTTTACATTAATATTTCTCTTTTTTTACCTGCTTCGTTTAATACATCAGCACTAATTCCATTATTTTTTAGAACTTTTCCTTTAAAATTCTTGGCATTTGAAAGGTATACTAATTGTAAGAGTTATTTTATTTTTTACAAATGTTTTTATATAAATTATGGATCATTTCATGATGTTATCCATCTTTTAATTAGTAAATGTTTCATTTTTTTCTTATTGCTATACGAATTTTTATTTCAATACTAAGATGTTGCTTCACTTTTCAAAATTTTTATTTTTTTCTACAATTTTTCTGACCTATTCATACTTACATATTTTTTTTTTATATCATTAATTATTTTTCTACCATTTTAATTAATGCAAAATATTTATTTTTTATAATGGATTATAATTGGATGTTTTCATATATTTTTTTTCTTTTTTATCTTGTATGGGAAAAATGTATTTGCGATAAGGCAGCTTTTTTTTGGTAACGATATCTTTACTGCAATATAATGTAAAATATTTCTTCCTTCTTACTGATTTGAATTATATCTGAACCAACTTCCAAGACTGGCAATGTATTGAAACGGTTACCAAGTTCTGGAATTAAATTTATTACAGTGTTTATAAATCTTAAAAATATCATCTGTTAATATTGTTTATATATATATATCATTTTTCAATGTCTCTAATTTTGCGTTAACATTATGTTTTATGTGGATGATTATTTTCAGTATTAAAGCTGTTAAGAACTTTATACTTTTGAAATGTATATTATTCCTTAGTCAAAATATAATTAAAGTCTGCCATATCTTCATTTGGATGCTTATATGTGCATTATCTTTAGCATCCTCCCCCCCTCCAAAAGAATTCATAATCTATAGACTCATTTTTTTAGAGAAGTTAACAAATATGTGGCCTCTCATATTTCCAACACTATAATAACATTTAATCTTTTATTCATTTACCAATTCTAGCATTAAAATATCCCATGACAGTTTGATATGATCAAAAGCATTTTGTACATCCATATACAAATTTTCTACTTTTTCATCATAATGAGAATATGATACACATAATCTGAACCATCTGTTTTTGGTATATTCTATCATTCCATTTTTTGTGTGATATATCTTTTGTTTAAAATTAATTCTTCTTCAACTTTTCTTTATACATGTATGCCTTTGTATTAAAGTATATATCTACTTTTCGTATCTATTGTTCCTTCAACTTTACTGCTAACTTTACAAAATTTAAGAATATACATTGAATATTAGACAGTTCTTTTTTACCCCAGTTTATGTCATTTTTCTTTGAAGAAAGTCATTTGCAATTATAGAAAACAAAATTAAAGGTCATCACAGAATGCCATCCTTGGTCTGTTGTCTCAGATTCTAAATATCCTCTGATTTTTGCCATCTACTTCTGCCTTGGCTTATAAATTTACAGATTCCTGAAAAGTAGATCATAAATTAGTGTCTGTCTATCCTATGTTTAAATATTTAAAATGTGTTCATGTATTTATTCACTCCACCTTTAAAAAATCTGTACTGATGTTTCGTTAAAAATTTTCATTGAATTAGGAAAAAGTAAGACCATAATGTTACTTGGTCTTAAACTGAGACATAAAAAGCCAGAAAGTTTATTATGTTGACTAATACAAAAAGAGTGAGTCGACCAATATATGTTATAACCACTTAAATAATAATAATGGTGTAAAATAATATCACGTGAGATGGGCATTAGATATTTTTGTCTTGCTCATTTCGTTTAATGTCTTAAAGAGGAAACCTCTTTCACTTAATGCCAAATGCTTTCTATAGTTAAATTTATTATATTGCATCTTGTCTTAAGCATGGATAACTAGTAAATAAAAAATATTTGATGAACATTTACTTCTATCATAAATTACATTACAGTATAATGAATTCTTTCAAATGCTCTCTCTCTCAATAATACAATTTAGTAATAGCAATGTTATCAATTCTATAATTTTTACCAGTTTTCAAATTAGCCATTTTATGTTTTATGTAATGGAATGCAACCGTTAACAAGATACAAAGATGATCTCGTATGTGGCCATTATATAATGAATGCAATATACTACATGATTGAGTTACACTTGGGTAGATATTATGTAATGAATCTCATCTGACTGCAGGATGGGAAAAGATTATTTATGCTTAACCAATTATGTGCTGTTGGCCATTTTATGACAATATATGCTTTATCCATTTACCACTTTACTTATTGCCTTGATTACATTTTATGAGACAACTTGATATAATAATCATCATATAATTTTACCCATGATACAAATACATCAATCCAGATTTTAAAATCTTTTGGATCTCAATATATATATATTATAACGATCCGAAGAAGTGGTAGACTTAACGTAATCTGCACTACAGGGCACCATCTAGGCATTTGAACCTAGAAAAATTTATAAAGTCGGCAGATACGTAAGTTAAAAAAAATTATTTTTTATATATTTTGATTTAATATATTTTGATTCCGGTCATTAGCCACTGTCACTAGCTCAGTGGAATAGCAGAGATCTAAGAATATATAAAAAAGAATAAAATAAGCCACTGCCAGTAATTGTACCCACAAATATTTATTTACACACATATATAAATAAAATTTAACATTATTATTTTGGTATGTTTACTTTAACATTTAACATTATTTTTAACTTTTATTTTTAGATTTTAATTTACATTTTAATTTGATATTATTATAAGTTCGCACAGATGGATTTATAAAAGTTTGTTTTATAATGTTGAGTATAGATCGGTTATATAGATTACACGATCAAAAACATTTCAAAATAAACATAAACGATCAAAATACAAAATCATTGATACTGTCAATTGCATAGGGAATGCAAGAAACCCACTGGTATTCACCATAAGATACCGCAGTGACACCAATAACTTAAAAGACATCCGAATAAATACATTTTAGATACTCACCATAAGGTATCATTATTTACCGAATGTCTATATATTTTGATCAAATATGAAAACCACAAACATAATTAACCGATAACGAATCCATCCAACTTCCATACCCAACTTAAATTTAATGCATTTTTATTTAGAGTGTCGAGTATGAACAGACTACATAGATTTGCATTTGAAAAGAAAATATTCTATCCTTGTTTAACCTTAGGCCAAAAGTTCGCAGTCAAATCAACTTCAATCCACCTGATATATCAATGTATTCAATGTAATATGACTATGACAGCACAAATAGGTTAAGAGAAGAAATTGCCCTTCGTCAGATAGGAATACTACATCTATTTAACGATAAGAGCAATAAAATATCTCCATAGAAAGGAACTGCGGTCTCTGTCTTATAATTTATCCCATAGGCAAAACAAGTGTGTGCAGCATATAAAGCGATTCTGCCCATAGCGAATCTCGTACTACATCTACTAATTATACCAATATATCCAATCCATTGACCCAATTTAACTACAAAATAAATAACCTAAGATTACCCTCCCCTAATATAACTTTACAAATCTATATAGCCATTCACACCCGACTTAAGTTTAACATTTAGATAACTAGTTTAACGAAAAACAGAAATCATAATAAACTTAAAGAACAAATAAATAAATAAATGGAAATGATTTTACAAAAGAAATACATTAAATAAAATTATAACTAATTAATAAATGATGTTGGTCAGATAGGATTCTATTTCTTATAAATTAAATACTGAGAAAGTTTATATTTTAAAGTTCTTAGTGTTCCAAAATGTTTTTAAAGTTCTTATGATTTTTAAAATGTTCCCCTTTATCCATTGCATGCCGTTTGGAATCCCCCGATGATCTTGTTGTCCTCAGTATAAGAAAAGTGATGTTTCATTTCTTTTTTTTATAACAACTGAAGGAATTGAAAGTGCATCTTTCAATCCCTTCACCTCCAACTCTCCGACTTAACACATCTTTGTTTTCTAATTAATTAAACCAAATCACTTTTTATTTCCAAATTTTTTCTTTTATACTTAACTTAAGGATCCAATGGACATTACGTCATCGATGTGATGGTCTTTTCACTGAGGTTCGATTCCATTGTTTTTCTCTCCTATCTGACCTTTGCTTATACATTTTCAATGCCCAAGGCTAGTTTACATTTGAATTATTAAATTAATCATTTCCATTTTTTCAATAACATTAATTAATTTGTTTTGTACAAACTTACGATATATTTTTATCTTTAAATCTTTACAGATAATTTAGTTTTAAAATAATTTTCTTTTTTTTTTAATAAAGTTTCTTTTTTTTAATTTCTCATCTGTGTGATTTAAATATATATATGAGTTTAGTATAGAATTTTAATTTTCAATTTTTAATTCTTAAAAAAAGAAGTTTTATTTGCGAACTTTTATTTTTTTCATGTTTACTAATAAAAAAAAACAATGTAACGATGTCTGTGCCCATTACAATATATATATATATATATATGAATTACATCCATAATTTTAAATATTATAATTTTAAATATACAGTGCCAAATAGCTATTTGGATTATTCCAATTATACAGATCATTGATGGTGGCCACTCTCTTTAATGAATCTCAAACTAGAATATTACTTTATCCAAACAATATCTTTATAGACCAATAAATTACTCATACCTAAGCAATTAGTAAATGACAATATTCGGCTGCAGAGCATTTAATATACACCCATTTTTTATGGCCCAATAATTTTTTACTGGAAAGCATGAACTAAAAAGGGATAGTTATAAAGTTTGAAACTACTTGTTTGGAATGAGATAAAATCAACACACATAAGATGAATTTTAACAATGAACAAAAACAAATTTATTTAATCAAATACCTAACATTACATATTTAAGCACACATCTGATATACAAATATAAATTGCCATTATAAAAGAAATATAAAAAAATCATATATTCCAGATTTAATAAATAAAAGTAAATAAATATTAATGTGTTTATATTAACAGTTTCTATTAATAATAATAAAAACTCTTACCAAAATTAATTGGATCAGTTTTTATAAAATCACCCATGTTTATGAAATTTTTATTATTTCATATATGTGAGATTATTAATTCTTACGTGGTTTTTGAGCCCTAATGACAGCTAGAGGGATACTTTATATTATGACAGGGCAATAGATATGGTTATGAATTGATCATTTCCTCTTACAGGAAAACTAAAAGTTCCAGAATCAGTACTGGTGTGCACCAGGTTTTACCAATCCATTCTTTGAGATTTCATTTTCCTAACGAATTTAGTCATCTTTGATTGCTGGCAAGGAACAGACAATTACTAATATTTGTTACAAATGCCACTTTCAACCGCTCTGTTAAAGCAATTTTATAGCTATAGTTGCTCCATGTTATCTTTGCAATGTGAACAATATTGTCCAGAACCAAGCAGCAGAAAAAATAGAGTAAGTGACCTGATGTCTGCCTGTTGATATCCTTTTTATATCAATACAATTCAACTTTTTTCAATCACAATTTTATTTAATTTAATCTTGTTTTTTGTCAAATTGCTAATAAATTCTTTCTCTTATACAATGCAACCAAATCAAAAAGAAATAGGATCTAAATGGAAAACAAATTGATCAAACATTATAGATATAATCTAATCAAAAAATTCTATATCCACTTTTTTGGTTACTTAAATATTTATAAACAAAAGAAAATAAGATAAGTTATGTTGATCTTTAACTTTAATGTAAATTAATTAAATGATTATTTTAATTATACTACAAACAAAATTTTTTTATACTTTTTTTTTACTTATACAATTATACGTGTAATTACATTATTTTATGATTGTATTTAAACCAATAAATACAGTTATCGTATTTCATAATAAAAATATTAATTCAGTCATTTTTACAATTAAAATTTGTAGTGACAAAAATGTATAAAAATCATTTTTACAATTAATCATTGTCACTATATTAACTTATACTTTTAAATTGGTTTATTTTTTATTAGTTACTTAGTATGCCCTTTGTAATATCGAACGACCAACATCATATTGACTTCAGATCGATACTGTTACAATATTTCATTTTATATTTTTTTACATACTAAACCTTTTTTCAATAGCAAAAAAATAGAGCTCATATTTTTCTCAGCTATAGATTTATTCTAATAAATCATTTTTTAAGCAACTGTGGAACATATCCACTGACGCGTGTAGTTTTTAAAGAGCGTTTATACGCTTTTACAAAACTGAAAAAATAATTATAATTCAATATAAAAGTTATTTAAAGTTAGAAGTGGAATTTCTCTTCTACTAAGGGTATAATGCAAATTTCACAAAATTAGACAGTAGGAGACTTGTCATTCTAATAACATCTTAAAACCATTTATTTAATATTGTTGAGTAAATATTTGTAGAAATATGAATAAGTATTTTTTACTTTAATCCAACTTATAAAATATACAGTTTTCATTGAAGATAGTCTAAATAATACAGTATTTATTTATTGGGCATATTGCAGTATCTAAAATTTTCAATACAATCTGAATCACCTCTCCAAAATAGTTCTACTACTTCTATTCTATAAGAAGAGTTTAGATTTCATTTCATCTTAGAGATAAAATTCCATACAAATAATTATCAACATTTGGCTTTAAATCATTTTACATCATGCATTTATTTATAATGATAAGTAAAGAATGAAGTATCTTTGCAGAGAGATCACTTCAAAAACAAACACCATTTGTGGTTGTTTTTTTCCAAAACAATGCTTCATAATTTTTAGATAATATACTAATACTGCATTACTTTTATTATATCAACCAAAATACAAGAACTGATACTTTTAAATCAAGTAGTCTCCACAGAAATGCTAAAGAAGGCTGTTTGAAATCAATATAAAAAGATGTCTTATAAAGGATAAAATTCTACCCCTCCTACTCTTTAACAATAATCTCTATAATATTTATTTTTTGAAAATAGTGACTATTATTTATTCTGCATTGTAACAAAATCAAAACAGATCTCTTTATTTAAGATCGCTGTCATGATATTGCTTACAAAGGAATATAATCATTTTGCAAAGCTAGAAAAAAGATGAAGAGAGGAAGGAGACAAGGAAAAAACAAAACTTAAAAAAAATCCATTAAAATGATGAGGTCCACTGTATCAAGTTTATTGGGTGTAAAATTATCTCTAAACAAAGTATTACTATTAAGAGATAGCAAATCTTATTATCTGATTATTAACATAAATGTAAGAAGAAAACTATCGATATACTTTAGCAAAATTTATTTGACTTAAACATTAAAAAACAACAGATACTAATAGGTTTGAACTTTATCTTGATTATTATAAACTAGAAGAGCGTTTTGGACATATAACAAACAACTTGCAGAATAAGTTGTATAGATAATGTAACATTGATAAGAAGTATGAAAAAAATGAAACTGTAATACTTGAAATGTAGTACATATAGCAGTGACATATATATATTAAAAGTAAATACACTATTATAGTCTAATTTCTTTTGTAGCGCTTTTGATTATGTGGTAATCCTCGTCATCTTTAACTGAATTTCAAATTTTGAAACTTAATGTTACGTATATTTCCATAAGCTGTGTATGGCTGTATTTGCAACTTGACTATTAATAACATCATTCTTGTATTTATGAATTAATATTGCCTTTTTAATTTTCCTCTTTTTATGATTTCTTTCTTCAATTAATATTTTTATTTCTTCAATTAATATTTTTATTTCATTAAATAATATTAAATGAAATAAAAATATTAATTGAAGAAAGAAATCATAAAAAGAAGAAAATTAAAAAGGCAATATTAATTTATAAATATAAGAATGATGTTATTAATAGGCAAGTTGCAAATATGGCCATACACAGCTTATGGAAATATACGTAACATTAAGTTTAAAAATTTGAAATTCAGTTAAAGCTGACGTAACCGAAAGCGCTACAAAAGAATTTAGACTAATAATATTGTATTTACCGTTAATGTTTATATATATATTTTATAACGGGTATTGTATTTTACACACACACATATATATTTTAACGGTCACTGAATTGGGCCTTAAACGTAACTGCCGTATGAGGGCGCCATCTAGGCATTTGAACCTAGAAAAATTTATATAGTAGGCAGATACGTAAGTTAAGATTAAAAAAAAAAATTATATATATATTATTCTGACCGTTTGCCCAACATCACTAGCTCATAGAGTAGCAGAGATTTTAAACATTTCTATAAGTTTTAATAGATTTAGATTCTCAAAATATATTAATATTTAAAACAATAAAATAAAAGAAGCCACTGCCAGTAATTAACACACAAATAGATTTTATTAACGCACATTTAAAATTGAGGAATAAATTTATTCTAACATTAATAATTTTTCTTTAATTTTAAATTCAAATTACTATTTAAATAGACCACACAGATGGATATTTAAATTATATTTTACTTTAGCATGTTGAGTATAGATAGTCTACATAGATTTTTTCCACTTAAAAACTTATCAAAACATTCATTCAATCTCAGACTAAAAGCTCGCAGCCAACCCAATGTCAGCTTCCAGATATATATTTGCAACCAATGTAATATGAAGATGCTTGCATAAAACCACACCTACAGGAATGTGCATCTGACAGTGTGATATTATTTGAAGGAAATGATCCATGTCCAGAACAGGAAAGTACATCTGTCTGACTAAGGAATCATGTATGGTTATTTTTAAAGAGTTCTATGTATGGGGAAGAGTGGTCTTTCTGCCGTCTTATAAATCCCTGTCCATAGAGCTAGAAGGGGTCAATGGCACAGGAAATACATCTGCGATCATTTCAATGATATGACTGCCTCTTTGGGGTCATGCATTCAGTTGGGCACATTGCCCTGTATGCTAAACACGCTTCACCTTACATTAATATAAACACCCATATATCCATCCACAAGCATTGCCATAACTATGAAACCAATAGCCTGAAATTAAAATCCCTTAAATTAAACATAAACGAATTTAAACATAGTTATTAATCTATATCCATGCAGCTATCTATACCCAACTTTAATTTAATACATTTTATTTAACAGATAGAAATAAATAACCTAGTTAAATACAAACATAAATAATTAAATTTAAAAAAATGGAAATGATTGAAATAGCAAACGTATATAAAAACAAATATTTATAATTGATTTAGGGTTCTATTCTTGGTCAGATAAGAGTACATTGATTTATATTACTTTTTTTTTTGGATTGATTACTTATTGACGTTATATGGTAATTATTTAAAAGAATGTTCAATTGGTAAAAGTTTATACTTTATGGATTCTGCAGATTTTGAGGTCCATCTTCATGATCACTTATGTAGATTGTTTGTTCTTCCTTTTTAAAAACGAAACTGCTACTTGCCATTCCTTTTTGGTCCCTAACTGTCATAGGGAGATCTCAGCTGGTTGTCCAGAAAATTAAATTTATTGCAGACTTCCACATCGTGAAAATCTGCAATATAGCTAGTTATAACAACAGATTTATAGTCAGCTCTCTGATCCCAATTATCATAATAATTTGGCTTTTATATTTTTATTAGTCTCTTATCATCCAATCTTTGGATTTAACTGGCAATACATCACTAATCCTCTGGTGTTTAAATTATGGTCCATGCTGACATTTCTGGTGTTTGCATTGGTCATTTAATTTCTTTGTACTCTCTTATCTGACCCTTTAATTTATTTTAAATGCCTCAAGGGCCAGTTTGCTTTTGAACAATCATTTAATTAATAAGACAATCATTTCCATTTTCTAAGATTATATAAATCAACATTATTTCTATTTCCAAAAATATCAAATCTTTATATCTTTACTTTTTTACAAAAAAAATTACTTTCAAATATTTTTATTTTTTAAAATAGTTTTTAAAGTTGTCCATCATGCTATCTATATATTAAATAGTTTTTACATTTCAGTTTTTATGTTAAGTTTTTTTTTTTTTTAATAAATCAATTTTTATTTATGATCTTTTATTTTAATTTTAAAATAATGCCACGGCATATTATATTCTGTTATAATATATATATATATCATTCATTAATATTGTTTTCTTACAAAGTTGCTAAAATAGTATCCTTAACAAAAAATATGCCAATAATTGAGAACCATATATATTTAAAATAGGTTGGATTTAATTTCAGATTGTTCTTACTAGAACTATTTTTCAATATTCACAATAAAAATTAAGTCTTTCGAAATAATCTAGAGAGTGGAACTCATCTCACTATAAGAAATTGTTTTTAGAAAAAAGAAGATTTAATTTTGAAATATGCTTACAATTCTTAATTAAAGGTAAATGGATCAATAATTTAAAGGACAAAATGTTCAACAATAAAAGAATTTGTATCTTTTATTAAAATAACTTCAACAATTGGATTATTTTTTACATTATATTTATTTAAGTGTCTGTCTTTTCTTTCTTACTAAACAATGTTTTTTCGCACCAAAATTCAGAAAAATTATCTAAACTTATCACTAGCATTAACTTAATAAAAATAAAACAATCTCTTAAATCGGATATGAAAAGTTTGGCAATACTATAGATTTATTTTAATGTCACAGATAGTACGATTCACCAACTTATCTAGTATATATAGTACATACATTTTCCATTTTTTACAACATCACTTTAATCTGTCCTACTTAGGAACGTAGACTAATTTATCTTTTAATTTTTAATTGTTATATATAAATTAATTTTAAGAAATAATTTTCATGGAAAGAGCTTAAATAATATGTTATTTGCTGAATATTATTTTCTTGTTTGAAGAAAAAATGTTCTTATTAAATCTTTAGATAAGTAATTGAATCTTACAAATTAGAAACATTGTTAACATACTATGCTTGATTCCTGTATCAGACAGTTGCTTAGATTTTTTTGATATATTTTATCTTACTTAAATAATATAAAAATATTTCATAGATCAGAGATACTACTAATTCAAAACATAATTTCACCACCTAAGAAATAGATTAAATCAGAGTTTCTTTTGTGAATAGTCAAAAAATATTCAACTCAGTCACTAAAAGAATTGCTGCATAGACGTAGACTTTTTGAAAGATCGACCGATTATAAAGATAGATAAATTTGACATTTCTTGATATTACTATAGTTTTATAAACAGTATCAAGACCACCAGTGACCTCTATATGTTACTGTTTGAAGTTATAATTAAATAAATTCTTCAATCTTAGAATTTTAAAAATAAAATATATAATATATAAATTCTATATTTTATTCGACAAATATTTAACTCATTAACAAATCTTATAATGGTACACTATAGACGTAAAGTATATTATATGAGAGAAACAGACTGTTTGTTTTATGTTATATAAAGGTAAGCATGTTTTAAATTTATTAAAGTTTAAAATTTGCATTAGAAATAATATATATATAGTGAGAGAAAAATTAAAAATATCTCGAATTTAAAAAAAAAAAAAAACAATTCCTATAGGCTATACAATTTTTAGTCAATTATATCTTAACTTATTACACGAATTATTATTTTTTTTAAAACAAACAAGCAACATAATTATCTAAACAATTAATCGTAATTTAGAGTAACATACGGCACAAACATCAATACAGTATGTGTGTTCAAGTATGCATTCCTAGCAAATCTCTATTTGACAAAACATTTGTTCTCCCACAAGAAAAGACAAAACAAAAATAATTAAAAAAAAAAAAATTGTTTAAATTCAACCAATAAATTGCAAATAGGGGAAAACTCTACAGATATAAAAACACCTACGTAAGAACGTATAAAAATATATGTATACAAAATAACAGTTTTACCAAGTCTCCAATAGAAATAATTAGTGTTTTATATATATATTATGTTTCAAAATTCTAATGAGTGAATAAATACATTATTTCTAATTACACAAATCTATTATATATATACACAAACAACGATATTAATTTTACATACAGATTGACATTATTTAATTAATTATAATATATTAGAAAACGAGGTATTTAATGTTGCAATAATTCCACAGTTTTATGCATTTATTGTTAGTGTTATGGTTTTAAATTTAAAGATATATTGCTATTTGTTATATATTTTCTTTAATTAGTTTGTTATTGATTATCTTTCTACGCACACGCACATGGTATACGATCATCATGGTATATATTTATTTGCATCTACGACAAATTAAAATTCCAATATAAGTCGATAAAAGATATGACATTTTTCTAGATTAAAAGCAAAGGTTAACTTTTTTTTTTCATAAGAAAATTTGTATTTAATAAATTATTGATTATTCAGTAAAAATTCAGATATTTTGAACATTAGAAAAACGGCTCTATAACTTAGCGCAAAAATAGGCTGTTTAACTCATGTACATGCATATATATATATATGTGTGTGTGTGTGTTTCAGTGGGATATTAAAATTTCAATGTTTTACACAGTAAAATAAAAATAATTATAAATATATATTAATTTTTAAATCTACAATAGTAAAAGTAATTTAAGAAATAAGTAAAATAATTGAAGTTACTTACATATTTCTAATAGGAACACAGCCAGAATCAATAATCTTGCGTTTCTAAATAAAAGAAATAATTAATATAAATTAAAAATATAGAAAGAGCTATATTTTTATTTATTTAAAATAAAGACTAGTATCTTAAATCGAGTAGAATTTTACTTAACCTTGCAATATTTTAAACGAATTTTTTAAAATTACATCTTTTTTTTTTTTTTTCATATGTCATAGCACACAACCGTCTGCAACCAACTACTTGCTTGCAAGAAGGCTGCGATGACTTCTTGGCTAACAACGCTTGACTAAAATTATATCTTTAAATGCTTATTATTGATAGGGTATAGCCTGAAATATTTGTATGTTTTTATCTTTATCAATTAAAATAAAATTATAAATGACCAAAAAGCATTTCTAACATTAAGTTTTGTTTTTAACACAAACTTTATTTGTTAGTTTGTTTTATTTGTAACTTTATTTGTTAGTTAACCAATTAAAAGACTCTTTATTAACAATTATTTTTCTATAATATTAAATAATATAGAATTGTTTTTACACAATTAACATATATATATAATTCAAACAAATATATTTAACACAGTATTCAAAATTAAATAATATATTCTTTACCAGAAGTACTTTCAATTGTTTCACTGACAATCTTTATCAACTGTTAATACAAACGTACAAAAAATAAAAACTTGCATTACCCATCATTCAATCTATTCAAATTTCCCACAATTCTGTTGTCTTTATATTAGCTGCTTGTTTATTCATTAAACCACCTCTATTCCTAGATATCATCATTGCCTCTTTAATTTTACGTTTTTCACTACACCTTTCAATTTGAATAATTTTTATATCTCTATTATTAAATTTAAAACCATAATTACATGTTTTATTATGATCAAATATAATTGATGGAGTATTCATATTTACTGAAGATATATTTTCTTTCTGTACACGTTTATATAATGTCTTATGATCATTATATCGTTTTTGTAATGTACATTTGGATTCCCCTATATATTTTATTCCACAACCACATTCCAACATATATATAACAGAACTTAATTCAAACTTAGAAATCTTGGCTTTGGAGTTATTTATCATATCATTTATATTATTTGAAGAGAAAAAAGAAATTCTACACAAACCACTAAAAAGTTTATTAATTAATTTAGCTTGTTGATTAGATAAAAAAGGAATAGAAATCCATTTATCACTTTTTAATTTACTTAATATTTTCTTATTATCATTCTTATTTTGATTATATTTTGTAATTGTATTATAAATACTATTCCTTCCATAACCAACATTCAACATATCAGTAATATATACATTAATATTTTCAATTTTATCACTAACAAATTTGCACAAATAATCATTTCTAAATAAAAATGACTTCAAACCAGCTAATTTATGACTCATATGAACTTTAGAATTATATGGAATATAACCCCTAATTTCCACAGGCTTTAAAATCATATTATAATCAAACACATTATTATTTCTTTTAATAAATATATCTAAAAACTTTATAGAATCTTCCTTCTCTTTATTTAACACCCATTTTACATTATTAATCATATTTAACTCATTAAACAAATTAACTATTATTTCATTATGTGCACATATAAATACATCATCAACATATCTACAATATACTTTAATTCCTTTATATTTTATCTGAGACAATATCTTAACCTCATAATTAGAAATAAAAAAATTACAAAGCTGTGATACCACCGGAAGACCCATTGGCCAACCAAAATTCATTTTATAAAAGCAATCATTAAACCTAACATATATATTATCATTCACAAATCTTAATATTTTAACAATAAAATTCCTAATATTATTATCTATAGATTTTAAAAACAAAGCTCTTTCAATAATCTCTATTGATTCCATACGATTAATTGAACCATACATTTCAGATATGTCAAGTGTACACATAACATCATTATTATCAATTTTTATATTTTTAATCTTATTAATAAAATCAAATGATGATGAAATCGTATAATCTCCAAATCCAAGCACATCTTGCATTATTTTTTCAATATATCTACAAGCATTATAATAAAAAACACCACCAAAATCAACAATTACTCTTAATGGATAACAATTTTTATGCAATTTTATATTTGCAAAGATTCTTGGAAACACTGCAGACGACGGATATAAACTGTAATATGTCTTTGCATCAATAACTTTTTTCTTTTTAGCAGTCATTAAAATGTCATTAATAAATTTCATTCTATATGTATCAATATTATTTAATTCACTTTTTTCAAAACAAAGCTTCTTCATTTGGTCCATAATTTTCATATTATATTCATCCTGTTTCATTAGGCACATCCGTAACCCCTTAATTTATTACTTTTTAAAAAAATTTTAAATTCATAAATTTGTTTGGTTAAAACAAATTTATGAATTTAAAATTTTTTTAAAAAGTAATAAATTACGGATGTGCCTAATGAAACAGGATGAATATAATATGAAAATTATGGAACAAATGAAGAAGCTTTGTTTTGAAAAAAGTGAATTAAATAATATTGATACATATAGAATGAAATTTATTAATGACATTTTAATGACTGCTAAAAAGAAAAAAGTTATTGATGCAAAGACATATTACAGTTTATATCCGTCGTCTGCAGTGTTTCCAAGAATCTTTGCAAATATAAAATTGCATAAAAATTGTTATCCATTAAGAGTAATTGTTGATTTTGGTGATGTTTTTTATTATAATGCTTCTAGATATATTGAAAAAATAATGCAAGATGTGCTTGGATTTGGAGATTATACGATTTCATCATCATTTGATTTTATTAATAAGATTAAAAATATAAAAATTGATAATAATGATGTTATGTGTACACTTGACATATCTGAAATGTATGGTTCAATTAATCGTATGGAATCAATAGAGATTATTGAAAGAGCTTTGTTTTTAAAATCTATAGATAATAATATTAGGAATTTTATTGTTAAAATATTAAGATTTGTGAATGATAATATATATTAGGTTTAATGATTGCTTTTATAAAATGAATTTTGGTTGGCCAATGGGTCTTCCGGTGGTATCACAGCTTTGTAATTTTTTTATTTCTAATTATGAGGTTAAGATATTGTCTCAGATAAAATATAAAGGAATTAAAGTATATTGTAGATATGTTGATGATGTATTTATATGTGCACATAATGAAATAATAGTTAATTTGTTTAATGAGTTAAATATGATTAATAATGTAAAATGGGTGTTAAATGAAGAGAAGGAAGATTCTATAAAGTTTTTAGATATATTTATTAAAAGAAATAATAATGTGTTTGATTATAATATGATTTTAAAGCCTGTGGAAATTAGGGGTTATATTCCATATAATTCTAAAGTTCATATGAGTCATAAATTAGCTGGTTTGAAGTCATTTTTATTTAGAAATGATTATTTGTGCAAATTTGTTAGTGATAAAATTGAAAATATTAATGTATATATTACTGATATGTTGAATGTTGGTTATGGAAGGAATAGTATTTATAATACAATTACAAAATATAATCAAAATAAGAATAATAATAAGAAAATATTAAGTAAATTAAAAAGTGATAAATGGATTTCTATTCCTTTTATATCTAATCAACAAGCTAAATTAATTAATAAACTTTTTAGTGGTTTGTGTAGAATTTCTTTTTTCTCTTCAAATAATATAAATGATATGATAAATAACTCCAAAGCCAAGATTTCTAAGTTTGAATTAAGTTCTGTTATATATATGTTGGAATGTGGTTGTGGAATAAAATATATAGGGGAATCCAAATGTACATTACAAAAACGATATAATGATCATAAGACATTATATAAACGTGTACAGAAAGAAAATATATCTTCAGTAAATATGAATACTCCATCAATTATATTTGATCATAATAAAACATGTAATTATGGTTTTAAATTTAATAATAGAGATATAAAAATTATTCAAATTGAAAGGTGTAGTGAAAAACATAAAATTAAAGAGGCAATGATGATATCTAGGAATAGAGGTGGTTTAATGAATAAACAAGCAGCTAATATAAAGACAACAGAATTGTGGGAAATTTGAATAGATTGAATGATGGGTAATGCAAGTTTTTATTTTTTGTACGTTTGTATTAACAGTTGATAAAGATTGTCAGTGAAACAATTGAAAGTACTTCTGATAAAGAATATATTATTTAATTTTGAATACTGTGTTAAATATATTTGTTTGAATTATTATTATATAATTTAAAAATACAGACATTTATTGGTTGTAGTTATATATATATATATATATCATATTTATTGATGTAAATTGATGTAAAGGACATAATTTTAATGGAATAAAAAAATTCTAAGAAGATTTATTTATATTTAATAGACTAGATTATCATATATAGCTAATATTCATAAAATATTTTTTTTTAAAAATTTGATCCGCAAATTCAAGATAAATAAAAAAAAGCTTTTATTTCATAAAAAAAGAAGAAAAGAGCCATTTTAACAATTTTTCAGATATTGGACCTTCACATTTATGCAGTTTTATCTTTAGGATAAAGATAATGATATAAATACAATTCACAAGCAGCATCACTACTCTCCACTACAGACACCATTTATTTCAATTTAATGAGACACATTTGAAAAAAGGCTGAACTGTCCTGTATTAACATTACATACCTTCAACCTTATATTTTTTTATTTAAACTCTCGATTTGATGACAGTATCCATTTTTATTCTAAGACAGTTGCTTATTTGCCTAGTTATATATTATAATTTAAAATAATTATGTTATTTAAAGATTTCCATAGTAAAGTAATTACTAGTGAAGAAATTACATTGAAATTTTATATGTTTACTTAATGGTAACAAAGGTGGAGAACTTACATAGGCATCTTTGGTGGGGAAAAGAAAAAAATATATAAGGGGTAATTTAGAACATTTTGCAATGTCCATGTGTTGTGACTATTAAATTATTTGGTCAGTAAAAAAGGCTAATAAGTACAGGGCTAATCAAAAGAAATAATTTGCATTTTAACCTTCTTTAATTCGTTGTTGTTTGAAATCAAGCCAATTCATGTTTAGTTGGATTTTTTTATTTGTTTTATTGTAATTTGTGTTAAATGAACATACAAAAAAATGATTTTTTTTTCATTGCATTCTTAGTTAAGAGGTCAGAGCAGCCACCTTGCAGTTGGTTGCAGATGGTTGTTGCAGGTTCACCTTCATCTTCTGGCTGATACTATGACATATGGAAAAAAAGATTTTGTTAAATAAAAAAATTGTAGCTAGCAATTCTTTTGCCTTTAGTATTATTGTTTTTATAAAAGTCAATGACACAACTGACTATACTGTTTCAGTTTTTCAAAATCAAATGAGATACTTAAAAAACAAATATAAATACTAAAAATCCCAAACAAGTCTGTCAGTTACACATAATAAGAGGGTATCTAAAATTATATATAAATTAATTTGTAAATAAATATTAGATACTGAGCTGGTATTTTTCTGCCAGTTCATAATCACAAATATATATACACACATATTTTGTAAAAATAAAATATATATATTGTAATAAACTTATTTTATTAGAAATAAATAAACACGCACATATATATTTTATTAAAATGTAAATATCGTTTTATAATACATAATTTTAAAAAATAAATAAATTAACACTTAGTTTTAAAATGGGGATTTAAAAAATTAAAATAAATTAGATCAAGATCTTGCTTATTGATAAAAGTTTGTCTTTTGTTTAGTCTTTAAAGAAAAATTCTTAAAGATAGAAAGTAAGAGAAAGCAATTAGTTCTATTGTTGGGACTTTGACAGTGAAGGTATTTTTATGCTATCTATTATGCTGATCAATTGGAATGTTTCTTTGAAATTTTAAAATAAAATATGAAATAAAAGAAGAGAATATTAAAGGTGTGAACTGAGACTTTGGAAGAAAAAACTATAATTACAGACTTTCCTTTTGTTTAAAAATTAATTAGATTTCTGCCAAAGTCAATATCTAATCTATAAGTTTCAATTCAGCTCAGACTGTTGAATAGTAAAGACCTCAAAAGCACAAGGAGAAAATGTTGAATGGCTAGAGCTAACAGAACTTTCCCTTTTGGGAATCTCTTGCTATTGCCACCTGGAACTGCCTTGTAAATGCCAGACATAGAGAGCTAGCCGAGGAGAAAGGACTGGAAGAAGACACGGAAAAACCATGAAGAATATAGTGAAATATTCCACCCACACAGGATCTACACTGATCGATCAGGGTAAATAGACTTTTTTTGTTGTAATTTCAAGAGGCATTTGCATACTAGATTTTAAAAAAAAGAAAGAAAAGCCTTCACTTCAAATATCTCAAAGTTTCAGCAATAGAAAGAGAGGGATATAGTCTTTAAGTAGATGTACTTACTAATTTAAATTAACCCACATTATATATATTTTTTTATTATTTAATTTTTTTGTTACGGCCTATTAATTAAACTTACCTTTAGTTTCTATGACTGTTGTTCTTATAATTGATAGGGATACAAAAAATTGTATACTCGATCTAAGGACAAGTAAAAGATTTAACATTAGAAAGAGGAGGTTTGGGCTCATTTATTTTTAACAAATGCACTCTTATAGTAAGTTGCCCTTGAGTTCACTCATGGATATATACCATGATATTTGATGAAATATTGTATAATTGGTAAAGTGACAGCACATGATCCTTTGAGAACGATACATGCTAAATCTTGATTAGAAAGAAAAAGGATCGGGAGGGTTTGATTTGACAAATGCGAGGGAAGAGAATAATCAACAAATAGAATAAAGGTTAATAAATATTTCAACAATATTTAAGCATCGATCTGTTTTGTTTCTTTTTTAGTTATTATAATTAATTCTTATCTTTCATTTTGTAGTCTTTTGGTCCATTAAAAATAAAATAATTTTAAGGTTTGCAATTGGTGATTGCCGTTATTATAAAAAAAATTTATAATACGGGCTAGGCAGAAATGTTTAGTGGCACCCTCGAATGGCCACTATATGTTGCAATTTCGTAAAATTTAAGAGCATAACAAAATGTTTTGTTACAGAGAGTAGGAGCAGGTAAAAATTAAAGAAAATGGTGTCCCAACATGTAGGGCTCGTTAACTAAATAAACGGCTTGAGATTAGGGTAAAAGTGGTGTAAGGCAGGTTCGGGTAATAAGAGCGAGGAGTTAGTGTCCCAATGGGGGACAGTTTTGAGTTTGAAATAAAAAAAAGAAATAGAACGAGTGAAGACGAAAGTACCATAGAAAGCCCGGTGGTGATATTTAAAAACCCCGAGCATTATCAGTTCAAAGAAATACTAAAAGCTATTGCTGAGCTAAATGAAATAGTAATCAAAGATAGGGAAGAAATTAAGGAAATGAAAGTAATGATCCAAGACCTCAGAAAAGACGTAAATGAATTAAAAAAGAAAGAAGAAAAGAGAAATGGTGAAAAAAAGATGAAGGGGATATAGTAAGCACATGTTACGAAGGTAATAAGGTTATGAAAGAAAAGATAGAAAGTGAAAGGAAAGAACAGACCTTAGGGAAAATAGAATCAAGTCCAAAAAGAAAAGTAAGAGATTTGAATCAAAGTATAATGGAAAGGACACCTAATGAAGTAGAGGAAGAAGCTAAATATGAAAGGCCAGCATTAGCAAAATTTATCCAAATAAGAGTATTTAAAGGCGTTAGGGAAGAAAACCCATTCAACTATTTGGATAGCTTAAATGATTTTTTTTATTTCCATAAGTGAAATGAAAAGAAGAAGGTTATTATAGCGATGAGCCATTTAAGTGGTCCTGCTTAAGAATGGTGGAAGGTGATGAACTATAGTCCTCAAACATTCCAAGAGTATAAAACAATTCTGAGAAGTTTCTGGAGTGTGGAAAAACATGAGGCTATACATATAAAAACATCATGGGAAAAATATAGAGCGGATAGAAATGAAACCTATAGCCAGTTTTTTCAATGACAGGCAGCAAAACTTAGAGTGCTGGAGGCTTACCCGATGGATCAATTCCAGATTGTAAGAACTATAAGATATAATCTTCTGATGGGAGTTCAGCATAGGTTGGCTGAGAAGCGATGCTTGTCAATAGAGGAAGCACTAGAGATATTAGGTGATATGGAGTATAGTGAGCCAGAAGAAGGAGAAGATTCTAAAGTTAGGTGGGAAATTGTAATGAACCTGTGGGGAAGAATAAATATAGTTCTAAGAAAGAATGGGAAAAGACTCCACAGCGTGATTGAGTTTTGTTTTTTTAAGTTTTTTGTTTGTTTGTTGGGAAAGGGTGCAATGAGCTGGTATTTTTCTGCCAGATCATAATCATACATATATATACACACATATTTTGTAAAAATAATATATATATATATATATTGTAATAAACTTATTTTATTAGAAATAAATAAACACGCACATATATTTTGTTAAAACATAAATATTTTATAATACATAATTTAAAAAAAAAATTAACACTTAGTTTTAAAATGGGGATTTAAGAAGTTAAAATAAATTAGATAGAGATCTTGCTTATTGATAAAAAATTGTTTTTTGTTTAGTCTTTAAAAACAAAAATTCTTAAAGATAGAAAGTAAGAGAAAGCAATTAGTTCTATTGTTGGGACTTTGACAGTGAAGGTATTTTTATGCTATCTATTATGCTGATCAATTGGAATGTTTCTTTGGAATTTTAAAATAAAATATATAAAAAAAAGAAGAGAATATCAAAGGTGTGAACTGAGACTTTGGAAGAAAAAACTATAATTATGGACTTTCCTTTTGTTTAAAAATTAATTAGATTTCTGCCAAAGTCAATATCTAATCTATAAGTTTCAATTTGGCTCAGACTGTTGAATAGTAAAGACCTAAAAAGCGCAAGGAGAAAATGTTGAATGGCTAGAGCTAACAGAACTTCTCTTTTAGGAACCTCTTGTTATTGCCACCTGGAACTGCCTTGTAAATGCCAGACATAGAGAGCTAGCCAAGGAGAAAGGACTGAAAGAAGACACGGACAAACCACGAAGAATATAGAGTGAAATATTCCACCCATACAGGATCTACACTGATCGATCAGGGTAAATAGACTTTTTTTGTTGTTGTAATTTCAAGAGACATTTGCATAATAGATTAAAAAAAAAATAAAGAAAAGCCTTTACTTCAAATATCTCAAAGTTTCAGCAATAAAAAAAGAGGGATATAGTCTTTAAGTAGATATACTTAATAATTTAAATTAACCCACATTATATTTTTTTTTTATTATTTAATTTTTTTGTTATGGCCTATTAATTAAACTTATCTTTAGTTTCTATGATTGTTGTTCTTATAATGTGTAGATAGGGATAAGAAAAATTGTATACTCGATCTAAGGACAAGTAAAAGATTTAACATTAGAAAAAGGAGGTTTGAGTTTGTTTATTTTTAACAAACGCACTCTTATAGTAAGTCGCCCTTGAGTTCACTCATAGATATATACCATGATATTTGATGAAATATTGTATAATTGGTAAAGTGACGGTGCATGATCCTTCGAGAATGATACATGCTAAATCTTGATTAGAAAGAAAAAGGATTGGGAGGGTTTGATTTGACAAATGGGAGGGAAGGGAATAACCAACAAATAGAATAAAGGTTAATAAATATTTCAACAATATTTAAGCCTCAATCTGTTTTGTTTCTTTTTTAGTTATTATAATTAATTCTTATCTTTTATTTTGTAGTCTTTTGGTCCGTTAAAAAGAAAATAATTTTAAGGTTTGCAATTGGTGATTGCCATTCATAAATAAATTAACCATTATTATAAAAAAAAAATAATATGGTCTAGGCAGAAATGTTTAGTGGCGCTCTCAAACGGCCACTGTACGTTGCAATCTCATAAAATTTAAAAGCGTAACAAAATGTTTTGTTACAATACTATTATGAGAAATCAAAATAAACCATGAAAATTTACAATTGACTGTATTTTTTCTGAATCCCTGGTTTTTTCCTCAAAACCAAATAAAAAATTGAAAAGGCAAAGAATACTAAAATTTGAAAGAAAACTGTCAACAAAATGTAATAAAATATTATAGATTCCACTTTGAATTAATAAATTATTAATTTTTTACTTACTACTTGCTTAAATAATGTCAATATATTTACAATACCAAAATATGATCTAATTCTATAAATCATAAAAATATTTCTAATTTTCCTGATCATATTAGGAAAATATTAATAAATTTAAAAGGTGATATCTCCATTATAAATGAAATTAAAAGCTAAGAGGAAGAAATAAATTCTTGCATGTCTAATAATGTAAAATGATGGAATTTTGTCAATAAATCACATTTGTAATTCAAAAGCATCTTAAATTTATTGATTAGTTAGCCTGCTATTGTTTCATGATGTCCAGAAGCAGTGTTTAAACATTGACCTAATTATAAAATGAAATGTAGACATTCAAATACATAGTACTGAATTATTAATGTACCAGGTCTTCTCAATTTTTATTTTTCTATCATTTTTTAAAATTTTCTATCAATTATTTTTTTTTACATTTAATGCTAATTTTTGGAGGCAATAATCAAAACCATATTTTTTGGTATCTCTCTCATGATACCCCCCCCCCCATTATATTAATAATTAGATATATATTTTTTTGCATTGACTAACATTTTACTTTCAGTCTTACCATAAAAAATAACTGAACAATACACAGTTTTAGTTTCTTCTGTATAATTTATTCTTCATTCATAATATTAGGTATTTATAGTATTTAAAAATTTAGAAAATCTATTTTTTGAAAATGACAGTTTTAATATTGAATATAATTTAGGCATGTAGAGACCATAAAATCAAGTCATGATCAAATTTAATCTTATTACATTTTAATTTGGTTCTATTATAAAACAATATTGGATGAATCAGGGTATTATGCCAGACTTTTTTTAAATAAAAAGGTCAGTGTTTTTAATGATGAATTGAGTAATTGATAATTTGATGGTATCACAGTTTATCTAATTGTTTATTAGCTTGTTATGAAAAAAAATGATATTATAAATAGAAGAATGTGTATTTGCACATCGTCCAAAATCATTAATAAAATATATGATTAGATGTTTGAATAATAATTCAAGTTTGGAGTTGATGACAAACTATAAAACTGTGCACTGTTTAAAATATTTAGATATGTGATACTAGAAACAGTATTCAATTTGATTACAAGAGCTCTAGAACACTGATTGACCTAATATTTTACACCTCAGAGCTGCACTATGGTTTGGAAGCCAAGCTTCAACCCGTTCCCTTCTCAGACCATCTTGCCCTGATAGCGTCTCTAGATCTGGACTCCTATACTCCCATAGACTACAATAAAACAATCAGAATTATAACTAAAGCTGCTGCCATGGAAGCTGTCTTTTCAGATGCCTACATACTCTTTGAAAAAATTGACATTCTTAACATAAATCCTGAGGAAGCCTGGTTCGCCTTCTCAGGCATCCTCCAAACCACAATCATACAGCACACCAAAAAACATAAAAGGTCAACAACCCTTATGAATGAGCTTGATTTGATTCACCATAGGATTAAAAATTTCTCAAGTGATGGTACTATAGACAACCTCCTATTACTTAAAACACAGTACAAGCAGAAACAAGCTGCGGTTGCTGAAATAATAGCAACAAAGAATGCTAGGTTATACTTACCTGGCCAACCCTGCTGGACATGTGGCTCTCTCAGATGGGGTCTGGGGGCAAGGAAAAAACAAAAAACTCCTTTGTCCCTCCTCATCAGCGGTAGGCATACCTCCGGCAACCAAATGCTCATTCAAATAGAGTCATATTTCAAAAACTGCCTATCAAACTCTGTTACCTACCCCACAAATCAGTGGCATGAGACATCACAAAACAATGAACATGGAATAACAATATCAAACATCAAAAACCGCTTGGCTGCCCTACCGTCCAATGTCCATCCAGGACTACATGGCATTCCAAAGTTCATACTTACACACCTTGAGAATTTCACAGCTCCCATAGTATTAAAACTAATTAACCATCTTGCAAACAGCAAAAAAATCATCCCCAAACTTTATCCCATAGCGATGGTCCCCTTTCTTAAGAAAAACCAGGACGCATCTGCTCTATCTAGCATAAGACCAATCTCCATGACCCCAATCCTGTTAAAGGTCATTGAAGGTGTGATCAAGGAGAAAATACAAGATGTTATTCTGGACAACATATCCCAGTTGCAATTTGCAAAGAAGGGCTCATCCACACTCTCTGCAATCAGGGAGGTAAAAATTCTCTGTGATCATATCAGATCCAAGAATCTATACAAACCCATTGCCATTCAGCTAGACATCTCTGAAGCATTTGATTCAGTAGATGTCAACATCCTGCTCAATTGCCTGTCAGCACTAGATATTCCTACTCAAATCATTCAGATATTGAACAATCTACTAAACAACAGATTGGTCCACAATTCCCTGAATAGTTTCTTTACAGATGGTTTTATTCCTTCAAAATCCATACCCCAAGGATCTCCACTGAGCGGTCTCCTATTTATACTCTACTTAAACCCCCTTCTTAAACAGATTGAGGCAGAACTTCCAGGAATCTATATACCCCAGCTGAAGAAACACTGTAAAGCATTTGCCTACATGATGATGTCCTTGTCACCTTACCCTCCCAAAATATCTAAAACCTCTCATACAAATAATCAAAAAATTTTCCGAATCCTCCAAACTTTCCTTCAACCTCAAAAAGTCATCGGCCTGGAAAATCAACACCGGCAAGAAGATATCATCGCCTTTCTCAGCAGACCCCCAAAACTTTTTGGGGTTTCCCTTATACAAGTCACCGCAAGCCATGTCGATACAAATACAGAATTCCATCATTAAAGCAGCCACCAACACAATTAAAAACCTTGCCAAGGTTTATTTATCACTGCAAGGGAAAATCTCTCTCCTCAATATCAAGGTAATGGCAAAGATTAGCTACTATCTACCCATAATTAACATGACAAAGACTTTCAATACAAAAATCAACCGAATCTGTGCACGGCTGTTGTGGAATGGTAAAACAGCAGCCATAGGAATTGAACGCATGCAGCGACATAGTAAAAATAATGGTATGTCATTGCATGCAACATTTTCAATATACTACCAAAAGTGCCACTCTCTGATCCACATCCTACAAAAGAAATTTCCCCAGATTGTAGCAGAACAACCAGTCATTCCATCAGACAGACCTCCACCTTCAAAGATAAGCTGGCTAAATCAGATACTTGACTACCTTTTCACTCACAATGGCTACTCTACCCTAGTATTCAGACAAAAAATCTCCATTTGGGATGCTCATGGCCTGCTATTTTCCACACAAAACTCTACCATTCCTTACCTCGATGGTAACAATCACGTGGTCACCAGGTTTTTCAAGCATCTCAAGCTGGAGTCAAGGTTCCTGGACTTTCTCGTAAAAATCAACCTGAATTCACTCCAGACAAACTGGTTCCTGCACTACAGGAGATTCCTCAAGAATATAGATCCTATGTGTCACAACTGCCATAGAACCTGTGAAACCTTTGATCATATGATAAATGATTGCCCAGCATATGACAAAATCAGAACTTTCATTACTCACCACTGCCACATTTCCCTGAACAAAATCTTAAATATCAAATGCTGCTTCCTGTCCAGGGATTATGTCACCACAAGACTCTCAACCTTTCTTACTTATGCCATCTGTATGGTCAGATGTCGCAACAAATTTACCTTTCCTCATCCCAAGCCTGAAGACACATTCATTTCCAAGCTAAAGGAATTTCACCATAAGGACAGAATAATCTCTTCCAGATTTTTATTTGACAACACATGGAGCCTGATTAAGCTGGATTAACAACACCAGTAACCACATCAGAACATTTGGTTGCCTGACTAACATGGATAACTATTATTTTTGATTTACAATTGTATCATTATTACATTTGGTTTTTCAATAAAATTATTTATAAATAATGATTATAAAATCTTGGAATGTTAGAGAATATATATACTATATTATTTTAACTCATTCATAATAAGTTCTGCATTTAATGCTTAGTTTGTGGATAATAGAAATTTGAACTATTGTAATATTGATTTATGAAATTCTAAAAGGTAAACTTAGGTTTTCAAAAACGTGAGAACTCTTTCAAATAAAGGATTCTAGTTTTAAAGTACTTATTTTTTGTTTAAAAATTATAATTGAAAATAGATGTATGCATTTATTTTTTAATTAATAATAATTTAAAGATTAATTTTAATATATTTGTATTTTTTTAAAAATTTAAATCAAAAGAAGTGTAAAAAAATATCACCCAGAAGCTATCATTGAAGAAAAATAAAATACCTCAGTAACATCATAATTGTTATTTTTTGTGTTTTTTTTCCAAATTATATGTGGAATTTTTTTTTTTTAATATCTAACATCCAGAGTAAAAACAAAAGACAAAACAAAATCTATTGTCTGATTATAAATTCCAATATACTACTGTATTTGTTTATTTTCAAATTTAAAATATTATTTTGAAGAATATTTTTATTTTTGATCTTTCATTTGTTAGAAATATTTTAATTAATAATAAAAAAATAGGTTGAACAATAAAGGTTTATTCATTAAAATAAAAGGCTTGAAGTGTTACCCAAGTTGTTTATAGGTACTGTCAAAAACTAGAAAAAAAATTTTTTGTGCTATAATTTTTTATTTTTGGTGAGATAGATAGAAAGCAGAATGTTAAGAATTGTATGATTATAATGAGTGTTTATTACCTAAATTACATTAAAATTAAAAAAAAAGTTGTTTCCAATGATTTTACTACAAAATTTCAATCTCCTGTGTCTTTAATGACATAGACAAATAGGAGTAAAAATAGAATAATTTATGCAGATAAAGATTAAGTTGTTGAATATTTTATAGTATGGGGGATCTAATTGATCAGCTATATATTATGATGAGACTTAAGATAATTTATCATCTTGTGACTTACAAGCCTATTTGCCGGACATAAAAAAAATTAAACTAATTCTCAACATAGTTTACTTTTATTCTGTCGAGAAAAAGAATATTGTTTCCCTCAGAAAACGATTGTTGTCTGTAATAAATCAGATGATACTAAAAAAATAAAAATAAGATGATTAGTGTATTTAAAATATTAATAAGATTGAAACAAATGTATTGTCGTGGACAGTAGAGCATCGTCTGGAATTTTAGTCATTAACAGCAGATGGACCTCTGTAATAATGAACTAAAAGTATATTTTATATGTTACATATTTATTTCATACATTGATGTATATAGTGTTTGTTTTCTACATCTTACAAAGGTGGATGAATAAAAGAGATAATACATATCAATGATTTCAATTTTTAGGTAAAAACAGTTTTAACACTTTTTGTTTTTTCTTAATCCTTCGAAGATTAGTCACATATCCAATTACAAATAATAATAGGGATTAGCTATTTTGATTGAAGCATGGCTACATAAAATGTTTAATCTAATTTGGACATTCTCAATTATATAAAATTATTTCTATCTCCAGCAGAATAAGAATTATTGAAGTGTTGCGATTTACTAAATTATTTAACTGTTATTTTATAAGGTTGTTATTATGGCACGATACTATCTTTTTATCTACTTGTTTATCTATTTAATTATATATAGCATATATATGGAATATATTATGTTGGTTTGTAAAGACATTGAAATTATTTCTTTTAACAAATTCTATTAATTCTATTCAATTTTCATTCTTTTAACTACATTTTTATAACACTTTCCACTTCTTATGATCTGTGATGTT